>OX637532.1:127689486-127936986 GCA_951800035.1 Linnaemya tessellans | reverse complement strand
CATATATATATATACAGTTAATTTTCAGTAATTTTAATAATTTTTCTGTGTTACTTTTAAACAATTGCGTGTTATTGAATTTTTAAGAACAATTCCTAACAACATTCACTTATTCAAACACAACGATTACTTATTGTACACAACATTTTTACAAAATAGTGAGCCGATAATACTTGTGCAGGAAATCGTGGTCGGCTTTTGCACTGCCACCTAATATTGTTACACCATGTCAATTAAAAGAAAAGCCATTGGAAACGTATTTGATTTAATTTTTTTCTCTAAAAAGATTTCAGGTTCATAACTTTTTACACACGTTGTTATGAGCCCTTTTGCTTTGTTGTTGAGCAGGTTAAAGAGAATGGGGTGAGTACGTACATTGATTTTATTGCAGTTGTTTTTTACTCATTCGTCATTTATACATTCATATTTGAATTTTGTTTTGTGTTTAATATGTGCAAAGGGAAGGAATAATAGAAAATTGAAGCGACTTTGTCAAAGTAAACATTGCATTTTGCTTAATATGTTTCATGAGAAAAATTCAGTTTTTTTTGTTTGTAAAAGCAAACTCTTAGCAAATTCAAAAACCTTTTCTTGTAGGTATGTATATGAAATGGCTTGTGAGTAAAATAGATATATTTTTGATACCTATGATCGGATGTTCAAATAGAAATATTTTTTACTATTAAATTTAAATGTTTTACTGATTAAATTAAAAAATAGACTTATTTTCATAAAAAATACAATGTATTTGAAATCTATTTTAAAACAATTTTGTATGAAAAATTTTTAATAAAACAATAATGAATATGGGTGACCCCATATACATATGTACATACCTAACAATATTTTACTCCTAAATTAAATCTTTTTTACTGTTTAAATTAATAGTTAGATTTAAATATATTGCATTTTTTTATTTGATAAAAGTAATAAAATATTATGTTATTATAAAGCCTAATATATTACATATAATAATAAACAAAAATATTAAAATCTGTACTCCTACATTATTGCCTATTAAAGAGCATAAAATTTACAAACTCCAATAGTTATTTGATCGCCCAAATATTCTCTTTGGGATACAATTTATACGTTAGAGAATTTCTAAATATGAAATTTTACTGAAATCTGATTTTATTTTATTAAAACTGCAATTTTGAATGATGTTTAATATTTCACATACCTAGTAAAGAAACATAAGATCTACTAACGCCTGGCATTATTAATAGCCCTGGTATTAAAATTTTTCTGGTATTCATTCTTTAGAGAAATTCTAAGTATAAAAACTTAATAAAAGCCAAATATCTTTATTAAAAATCCAAGTGCTAAAGGTTTTGACTATCGGACGTTCGTAAGAATCTTAACTCTTAACAATTTTTACATGCCCCAGAAATTCCCCTTTTCCTATGATTTTCTTATATTCGCTCTGGAATTTTAAAATTTTTAAATGCAACAAACTCAAAGCTTAGCGAAATATAAAATATATCAAATTCTTATTATCATATGCAGCTATAGATGTGGTTCTCTGATCCGCTAAATTTTTTTTACAAATTATACTATTTTCTTTTTTAGAAAATAGTGCCATATTTTTACACTTCTTACTGAAAAATGGCAATATTATAGCGAATTAATTAGAAATTAATCTATCCTTTCCGAATATTATAAGGTTATAAATTTCAAAATTTACCTTCACAAACGTCGAATTGTGTAAGACTAGCGCTAAATTAACCGATTGTGGAGTAACTGCAGATAATAAATATGACTTCCCCCACCTACTCGTACGTACGTGGACAGCAGCTTCACTAATAAACTCTTTCCTAGCCAGACAGAACTACATTCAATAAAAAAAAATTTATTTCTTATCCTATTGTTCTTCCGTTCCGGGTTTGTTTGACTTAAGAACTACTTTCCCTCATACCACACCAAATTTTTTTAAGATATTTCCGTGCCCAATTTCAAAACTCTATATTTGGCAGGGTCATTCCGAAAAGGAGTGTAGGGCAGATATCTCACCTTTTTCGTAAAAACTGAACAAGTAAATTATTGAGGCAATTAGGAGCAGAAAAAAAATTTTTGTTTTCCGATAATGTCATTTATGGGACAAAAGTTGGTAGCGCAGAAGAAGATAATAGAACATCTTACCCTCATTGTAAAAGCTTTAAAGTATTGTTAATTTTTTTTTCAACGGGCTTAAGTTCGAATCTGCATGACTGCAAATTATTTTTTGTTATTTTATTAATAAATGAATTTGTTCAAATTCTATTTATAATTTTTTTTATATTAAGATTCGAATATTAAGAATATTTTCAATAATCATCAAACCAGCAGAATGGATCAGTACTGATTTCGAGGCCGCTACGCCATCTCATCAGCGTTCTTTGTTCAATTTTTCCACTTTTGCAAGTGGTGCTAGTTAGTAGGAATATCAACTATTTAACCAATATTTTAACGAAAATTGAATATGAGAAGTTATCACATTCATATTTTTAAGTTATTACATTTTTGGTTAGTACGAAATTCCCTAACCCTGACGATTAATATTACCAATATTCCATGTATCTCTTTCGCTTTGTCCAGAGCCATCGGCTGCTGATAACTAAAGCTTCTTTGTTATTTATGTTCAAGTAATTGAATTTAGTTGTCAATTTACAATGAACAAGCTTTAAAATATATTTTTTAAGGAAAGTTGGCTCAAGTAATACAATTAGTAAAATACTTGCACAATTTTTCTATGTAATATGTTACTTCAACGCCCACTAAAACGGGCGGGGTCTAAAAATTGATTTTTATAATGTTTTTTTTGGCCTCAAGATGTTTTGAACCTTCTTTGTAATAAAAATATAACATTTCCTTAAGAAAATTAAAAAAGACCTTAAAAAATTATGTAGTTTTTTAGAGATTGGTTTAGTTCTTCGTAGGGGAACTTTTTTCTCTCTAGCCCGATTCAGGCCATTTACGAACTTGACCTTGCTATCCTTCAGGATTTATGTGTACCAAATTCAAGGCTCTAGCTCTTTTCGTTTGGACTATATCGTGATTTTCACAGACGGACATGGCTAAAATGTCTTAGATTACATCACTAATAAAGAACATATATAATTTATGGGGTCTTAGAGGGATGTTTCACTGCGTTACACACGGAGTGGCAAAATGAATATACCCTTTTTTTCTTTTTTGGAGGGTACAAAAATATTCAAATGCATGTAGCCTGCGAAGTCGCCTTATATCTTTAACAGCTCTCCTCATATATACTATATATAACGAATTTCCATACAGCCGCCCACAGACGGTCCTATTAATAATTGTGGTAAAGTGTGTGAAACACTTTTCATTCCATCTATTACTTTATAAAATGTCAACAAGTGTCACAATCTTCGAATATTTTAGTTAAATTTGAGTGCGATTATAAAAGAATCAAGTTCCTTTTCTTTTTTTGGTTGCTGTATTCTTTACACACTCAAACAAACATACAAATTTGAATATGTTAAGTACAAGTGCTTGAATAAAATGTAATTGTATATTTAACCGCCATCTTAATTTGCATATTGTGGCTTGTGTTTGACTAAAGGCTTTTAGTGTCTCTTGGAAAAGTAAATAAAAAATGAATACATGAGTTGTAACGATTTCGTGGAAAACTACGCAATGAAGTGAAAATAAATTTAAAATTAAATAAAATGCGGAGAAACAGAAAACCCTTGTAATTAAGTGTTTATTACAGGATTTTTATTTCATTTAATTTCTTTGCCATCTGCAATAAAGAAATAAAGGTTTTTAGTCATATAAAAAATAAAATATTTTTAATGATTACTATTAATATGCAATCTTTTTTCCTTTTAATTATTAACTAAATACGATGGTAGTGCTGGTTTTCACTGCAGTTTTAAATCGCAAGGATTATCATTATTATTATTATTATTATTATTATTATTATTAAATAATAATAATAATAATAATAATAGATAATAATAATAATAATAATAATAATAATAATAATAACATTAATAGTAATAATATTATTATTATTATTATTATTATTATTATTATAATTGTTAATTTTTTCAACAGGCTGAAGTTCAAATCTGCAAGACTGCAAATCATTTTTTATTGTTTCATTAATAAATGAATTTGTTCAAATTCTATTTATTTATATTAAGATTAGAATATTAACAATTTATATAAGAAAGTTCGACTAATAAAATAGTAATTCATAAATAATTTATTATTATTATACCCTACAAAAAAGAATTTGAAGGTATATTCACTTTGTCATTCCGTGCTAAACGAAATATCACTCTAAGACTCTATAAAGTATATATACGATGAATTCTAAGATGATCTAGCCATGTCCGTCCGCCCTTCTGTGGAAATTACGATTCAGTCCAAACGAAAAGAGCCAGATCCTTGAAATTCGGTATAAATATATTTTGAAATATAGCGCAGATCAAGTTCGTAAATAGACTGAATCGGGCCAGAGGGCAAAAAGTTGCCCTAAGAAGGAATAGACCAACCTCAAAAAAACAACCTAATTTGTAAAGATGTTTTGTAATTTTCTTAAGCAAATGATATATTTTTATGTCAAAGAAGGTCCAAACTTGAAGCCAGAAAAATCTACTTTGGACTCCGCTCCTTTTAGTGGGCGGTAAAGTAACTCCCACTGTGGAAAAATAGTGTAAATATTTAAAAAATTATAAGCCTAAATTCGTTAAAAAATAAATTTTAAAGCTTTTATGTCGAAGCTGAGATGTTCTGTGATCTTCATCTGCTCTGCCCTTTCCCACCTCTACCTTCTAAACGACGCTATAAAAAAAAATTAGTTTTTGCTCTTTATAAAAAATTGGCTTTTTAGTGTTTTATGTAAAGGTGAGATGTCGCTCCCCACGGCTCCTCCCGGAGTGACTACTACAAAATAGAGTTTTTATTTACTAAATATTTGGAGGTTATTTAAGATTTGTTTTTGTTTAATGACTTGGGATCTCTTATTAATTTTTCAATACCTCTTCTGGTGCTTTTAACTTTTAATTTTAATTGGGCTTTTTATTATTATTATTTTTATTTTTCAAGTAAATATTAAACAGTGAAACGGTTTAAATGTTGTGATAATATGCTCGTATTTCATTGACTTTTACACCAAATCAGCAGTAGACTTAGGGCCATTATTACAACTTGCCAATAGGTAAAGTTAAAGTGTTATAGAAAAGATAATTCGTTTTTCATTATCATGAGTACACTTTAAGCTAAAAATGGCTAATAAGCTAAAGAGAGCCCGATTTGAACTTTAATTTTTAACGTAAGGCTTATGAATTTGAAGTTGCCATACCACCAACACCAACAGTACCTCTTCTTCATTCGTATAATTTTTTGCCCGCTTTCTTGAATTTTTGTCATTTTTCACCGACATTTTTGTTTTATTAATGATATTCACAACTCTTCACCATTCAAATACATAAACAAACAAGACTGCCAATGACTGCCACTATGTACTTAATGATGCCACTGTGTAATGTCAACTTGTTACAAGTAATCGGTTTTTTCCAGGGACCTTAACACTTATGACTTTTATCAAAAATTCAAGAAATAAGAGTTATTTTTGATTTTCATATTTTTAGATAGAAAATAAGAGTTATTTTTGATATTTATTATTTTAAATGAAAAATAAGTTATTTTTGATTTTTATTTTTTTAAATGAAAAATAAGAGTTATTTTTAATTTTTATTTTTTTAAATGAAACATAAGAGAGTTATTTTTGATTTTTATTTTTTTAAATGAAAAATAAAAGTTATTTTTGATTTTTATATTTTTATATCAATAATAAAAATCAATTCAAAATTCGTGAAATAGGTAATATGTTTGTGTTTCCATGGCTTCGAAAATTAGCTTTAATTGTTTATTCTGTACCTGCCACTCAAGTCAGTGTAGAAAGGTAATTTTCAGCACTCAGATTAATATTGGGAGGTTTGAGATATAATTTATCTGAGGAATATTCAAAATCAATTATGATGGTAAAATTGAACACCTGAAAACGACTTCTTAACACTGACTTGAATGGCAGCCAAAACTTATAAGCTATTTCTATGCATTCATGTTTTTATAGCTGATAATGGATAAGTCACATAATATATTATATTCATATAGAAATTTGAATGAAGCAGCATATTATAATACACACGGCATCAACAAATAAATAAGAGTTTTGAATTGATTTTTATTATTTTATTATTGATAAAAATAACTTTTATTTTTCATTTAAAAATATAAAAATCAAAAATAACTTTTATTTTTCATTTAAAAATATAAAAATCAAAAATAACTCTTATTTTTCATTTAAAAAAATAAATATCAAAAATAACTCTTACTTTTGATTGTTAAAATAAAAATCAAAAATTTAAAAATCATGCAATATGTTGGATGCATTTCGCCTAAAAATCATGATGGTGTAATTAAAAGTTTTCTACGATGTTCATTTATGTATGATTTATTTCTTTAAAAATTGAAAAATAACTCTTATTGCCGGTCCCTGGTTTTTTCTGTGGTACTGCCATATATGAAAAGATTAATTTTATTTTATAAGAAAGTTGTGATAGTGAAAAATTTTAAAGTTCACTTTATTCCCTACTTTAGCTACGGTTACCTTTTACTATCACCTGTATTAAAGGCAAGTTGTAATAATGGCCCTTAATTTAAAAGTCTGTAAATAATTGTGCTGAAAATATTAAAGTAATAACTGCATAGATATTGTTACCAACTGCCCGTTGAAATCACGTATCTCCCAATGCACTTGTACAACTTTTACTGTTGTCGAATCCTAGACACATTTGGTAAATCCACAACATATTTTTATATTACACACTGTTATCCTTAATTAATAAACCGCATTAACAAACATGCTTAATGCTAATCAAATCTATTCTAATATAAAACAAAAGAAAAATGACAAAATGGCAAATGATCTGGCCAACAATAACATCCAAGAGCTTCGCATACCTGCAAAGTCTATTGTGCCCAACAAATCCTTAATGAAAAGTCAAACAAATCTCCATGCATGTGTCTGTCCTTTTGCTTTATGACCCAATTAAGTAGGGGTTTTTTTTTTTTGGAAATCCTTAGTCATGTTTGTGGAAAGCTTCAATGTCCTTAAGTAATTTAGAACATCCGTTTGTCAATTGAGAAATGTCACTTTTATGTTTATACTATTGTCATTAATCTCTTCTCTAGTCATAAACATATTTAATTTATTTTTCTTTTGCACTTGTATTACCCACATACGACTACATCCCTCTACATACTTATGCTGCTGTTTATGGGATGGTCTTACAGGCAAATGAATTCAACTTATTAATGCAAAACTCATACAATGAATTTTAATTTGCGACATTTCTTTTTTTGGGTGGTTTTCATAGAAAATTTTGTGTAGTTGTTGCAGGATGTTCATATGTTTCTGTGATGAGTTGTTGTTGTTGTTGTAACATTTTTATTTTTCACACGTGTTGGGCATATTTCAGAACATTTTTTTTCTGTTCTTCTTCTTCTAATTCGGTTTAATAATAAAAAAGAGAATTAATGGCAAAAGTAGAAAAGAGATAGAAATGAAAACAATGCGTCTAGTAAGAAATGACACAAAATTTTTTTTTACCAGTATTGCAATCGAATTATTCAATTGTTCACCGCTTTATGTAAATAAAAATTAATATCATTACTTTTTAACAAGAGGTTTGACACATATTGCATAACCAACTGTTTGTTTGGAAAGAGATAAATTTATATCACATGTTTGCAATGAAAAGATCTTCTAAGACCAATGCTCGATCTGTCAAATATGGCATGTGTACTAAAAAAGTATTGTTGGTAGTGCGGCCTAAAAACTTAACTGTGTAACAAGTAGAGTTTTTGAAAAGTCTGTCCGTTTGGAAAATGTTAATAAACAAGTACAAGTAATATATTCGGTTGTGTCAAATCTTCAAGCCTTCACCGATGTACGTCTGGAGTATATCGATACATTCATTCCAAACCTGTAACCGTCTTTTTGATCTTTATGATTTTCAATACTTATTTATTTCTTACTAAATTATAAAATAAATTTGATTGCCAAAGAAATATATTATTTTCATTTAGTTACTTTAATATTGCAAAAAAAAAACACACACACGTTTAAAACTTTACAGCTCTGGAGCTGTCTTTTCGGGTTTTCTGATTTGTTCTTTCAGAAACCTCAAATATGTTTAAATCATGAAACACATTCAAGACAGCAGGCTACCGGCTACAACCTGTCAAAAATAGAATTCATGTGTTTATATGGGAGTGAATACTTCCACGATTACACTACAGGTTGTAGTCCGTGCTACTTTTGTGGTTGCAGTCAAATTAAACTAATTTCTAATTTTTTCAACGGGCTTAAGTTCGAATCTCCATAACTGCAAATGATATTTTATTATTTTATTAATAAATGAATTTATTCAAATTCAATTTATTATTTTTTATATTAAGATTGGAATATTAAGAATATTTTTCATAGTCATTAAACCAGCAGAATGGATCAGTACTGATTTAGAGGCCGCTACGCCATCTACCACTTTTGCAAGTGGTGCTAAATTCAATTACTTGAACATAAATAACAAAGAAGCTTTAGCTATCAGCAGCCGATGGCTCTGGAAAAAGCGAAAGAGATACATGGAATATTGGGAATATTAATCGTCAGGGTTGGGGAATTTCGTACTAACCAAAAATGTAATAACTTAAAAATATGAATTTGGGCACTTCTCATATACAATTTTCGTTAAAATATTGGTAAAATAGTTGATATTCCTACTAACTAGCACCACTTGCAAAAGTGGAAAAATTGAACAAAGAACGCTGATGAGATGGCGTAGCGGCCTCGAAATCAGTACTGATCCGTTCTGCTGGTTTAATGACTATGAAAAATATTCTTAATATTCCAATCTTAATATAAAAAAATAATAAATAGAATTTGAACAAATTCATTTATTAATAAAATAACAAAATATCATTTGCAGTTATGCAGATTCGAACTTAAGCCCGTTGAAAAAATTAACAATTTACATAAGAAAGTTCGACTAATAAAAATTCATACATAATTTAAACTAATTTCTATTTTCATAGGCAGATTAGTGCTGCCAATACAATGAAAATTCTTAAATAAATAAATGTTTAAAAAAATTTTTAATCTAGTCAAGAATATGAAAATTGTTGAAAATAAAAAATGTAATAGCCCTTTCAAGAATAAAAATTATTTTGTAATATTTTTTATTTATTTTTTTTTGAGTTCTCTCTCGGCTTATATTTTTTAATTTTATATATTTATTATAATATTTTTTGATAATAACTCCTAGAATATAGGCCCCATATACGATATGGGTATCATTTCAAAGTACTCCAAAATGTCTTTCTATTGTTAGACATATTTTTTAAATTTATTCACATATTGGAAGTATTATTATATTTTGAAATTTTTTATCTGACTTTGCAAGTAAAAATTACATTATAGAGTATTCAATCTAATTTTGTATATATTGGATAGCCGTTATCGATAAAAGACGTTAGTTAGGTCACAAATGAGTTAACTCATAGACTCATGTTCATAGTGCCATAACAAAAAATGGACATCAAAATGTATTTATTACAAATCCAAAAACAATAATGAGGTATAAACAAATGAAGTGTTATTATTATTAATTTTGTTTCGATCTAGATTTAGAATAAGCGCTTTTTTATATATAAAAGTGGCACCACTAAAATGAGATGTTGACAATGTAGCTGCCGTCTCAAAAATAATTAAGTAGCTGACTACGAGGCGACGATTGTTGCCAACGGCTTTTGTAGTCGTGTGTTCGTGTAGCCTGCTGTCTCGAATGTGTTTAATGCAGGGACCGGAAATAAGAGTTATTATTCAATTTTTGAAGAAATAAATCATACATAAATGAACATCGTAGAAAACTTTTAATTACACCATCATGATTTTTAGGCGAAATGCATCCAAAATATTGCATGATTTTTAAATTTTTGATTTTTATTTTAAAAATCAAAAGTAAGAGTTATTTTTGATATTTATTTTTTTAAATGAAAAATAAGAGTTATTTTTGATTTGTATATTTTTAAATGAAGAATAAAAGTTATATTTGATTTTTATATTTTTATATCAATAATAAAAATCAATTCAAAACTCTTATTTATTTGTTGATGCCGTATGTATTATAATATGCTGCTTCAGTCAAATGTCTATATGAATATAATATATTATGTGACTTATCCATTATCAGCTATAAAAACATGAATGCATAGAAATAGCTTATAAGTTTTGGCTGCCATTCAAGTCAGTGTTAAGAGGTCGTTTTCAGGTGTTCAATTTTACCATCATAATTGATTTTGAATGTTCCTCAGATAAATTATATCTCAAATCTCCCAATATTAATCTGAGTGCTGAAAATGACATTTCTACACTGACTTGAGTGGCAGGTACAGAATGAATAATTAAAGCTAATTATCGAAGCCATGGAAACACAAACATATTACCTATGTCACGAATTTTGAATTGATTTTTATTATTGATATAAAAATATAAAAATCAAAAATAACTTTTATTTTTCATTTAAAAAAATAAAAATCAAAAATAACTCTCTTATTTTTCATTTAAAAAAATAAAAATCAAAAATAACTTTTATTTTTCATTTAAAATAATAAATTTCAAAACTAACTCTTATTTTCTATCTAAAAATATAAAAATCAAAAATAACTCTTATATCTTGATTTTTTGATAAAAGTCATAACAGTTACGGTCCCTGGTTTAATGCGTAATATATAAAGCAAAAAAACAATAAAAAATGTTGTAGTTGGTTATTTTTATGTGACAAGAAATATTAAAATTTTCCTACCCTGAAATCGTCTATTTGATTTTGTTTGCCTTTTAATACCAATTTAATTTTTACTGAACTTTAAAATAGGTTTAATTAATAAATAAAAAAAAAGCAAACAGTTTTAGCTGGTTACTTTTATATACCAAAAATAAGTTTAAATTTTCCAGCTCTGGAACAGTATTTTGGATTTTGCTGATTTTTAATAACCTCGGCCACGGTCTTAATCAATGAACAGTTTCTTTTATTTCATTTCAGTCTGTAATAAGTAAATAAAGTAATTCAATAGAATATTTAGAAAAGGGCATATGCGTGTATTTCATGCAGTTAAAGAAAACTTCTACGAAAGTGGCAAACATTTTATTTTATTTCATTTTTTTTTTCATCTTCCACTTTTGTCTTTTGTTTATTGGAATTTTCTTCACGCCATTTTAGGCCCATTTCTATCGAATGCTGTCGTATTTTTAATGCTTCACTTCTCTTGATTTTTATTTTATATATATATATATATATATATATATATATATTATTTTTTTTTGTCATTGTTTCATTTATTGTGTAGCATACACACAGGCTTATCTTTATTTTTATGACATTGTATCTTATTTCTTTGTATGTATTTTATACATTAACGTATGAGAGAGCATTCGTTAGTGTAACTGTGTGAGTTTTTTAGTACAAAATTTTTGTCTTTTCATTTGCATTGCTTTCAATAGACATTTTGTATGTTGTCGTATGAGGAAAATGTATGCATTTATAAGCATATTAATATATTTTGTTTAGATTTTCATTTTACTTTTATTACATTCTTGTCGCCTAATTCCCGATAAGTCACAGATATCCTCTTACTTTGCGTTTACGGTTGATTTTGATTCTTTGTAATTTTCAATGCATTTAAATGAGGATGAATTTAAGTACTTACTTTCTCATTTACTTTTCTGTACTTTTACCAAAGGCAAAAAAAAAAAAAAAACAGAAGCGTGTAATTGCTAAAGATTTTATGAAATGATTTTTATTTCTTTTGTTTATGGCTTCCATTAATGCTATAAATTACAATTATACAGTTATTAAAATTGTATTGTTATATATTAATAAGTTTTTAATAAGACACCAGCACACATGCGTATAAATTAATAGTATATTAATACATCATTAAGCTTGTTATTATTGAATTATGAACACGTACGTGATTTGCGGAATAGCAAAAACTGCAACTCAATGCATTTTATAATGGAAAATTTCCAGGGGATCGCATTTTTCAGTTATTGATTGGGTGTGGCGTCGAATCATGCCGAGTCGGAAAATTTTGCTTTCTAATAAACAAGAAAATAAAAAAATAAATAAAAATTAAAAAAAAATTTAACAGCCGCAAAGCAGTCAACATCAAGCCTCGTTGGCAAATATTTTTTAACAATTAAAATCAATTTGAACTCAATCAGTTCATGATCCGGTCTTAAGAGCCCAAGAGGTCTTATGGAGCTCTTGTTTTTCGAAAATTGCCCAAAAAAGAATGTGAACAGTCAGTAGAATGCTGCCTCATATTACGCGGCCACTGAATTTATTGCAATCTAAATGTGCCAATAGACTTTCCCAAAAATTTAGCTGATCATATCATTTAATAACTCTAGATTATATATTGTTTTATCAGTCGCAAAGCAGCTCAAGCCTCGTTGGCAATTATATTTTAAGTGCGGCCAGTCCACTGATCGTTTACTCTATTTCGAGAGTTTTCCGTCTCACTCGCACTAGTTATTTTCAACACCTCAGATATAGACTTACAGTTCTTCTGTGAAATTTTCCGTGCTTAACTAAGTTGCTACTTCCTGTGCGAAGGCATAGATCGTGTACAGTCAGTTACCGAAACGGATAAAATATGGGTTAACGACAACGTCGGCCTATGGTCCTTGTCACCCCACCTGCATCTGCGAACCGATATTTTGCAAATTTACTTTGCAAAGTACTTTTTATACAAATACAAATACCAAAAATATTGAACAAAATGCACCGTCTATCAAAAACTAATTACGGCATTAAAGCTCCCTCCTTCGTGGCCATTCCCTATCTTCTGATTTTTCTGCATCTGTCCTCTTGTTACTATCCTCTACTTTCTAGTTCCGGCGCAATGCACTCTACAACGTTGGAGTAAGTGTCTAAATTAAAAATATAATAATAAGGAGAGTTCCAACGAAAATAATTATCAAATTGTTTTTTGCAAACAATCTATTGTTAAGCGCATGGTATGGCAGTTCTGAAGTCATTTTATTGACATCAAATGTCGTTGATGTGTAGCATTTTTATGTTTGGAAATAAAAAACCCAGTCAGCATGGCTTATTAGCGCTCGGTATACACCGTACTAAAGTGCCTCGTTCATTTCGAAAGAAGTAGGCATTAGGGTTAATGGTTTGGAATCGAGAAGACTAACTGCTTAATGCAATAACTGCATCTGGAATTGCTTGATTACTAGGCCGATTATTTTGATCGTAAAATGGACAAAGTCCTCTATGAGCTGCGTGAATAGATTTATTTCCCTTAATGCAAATTTTCACAAATTGGAGACTTTGTTCTGGCTTTAAACGATTTGTAAGTCATCAAACAATAATTATCGATATCGATAGTTTTCATGCCGCTAAAAAAAACACCCGAAATTGTACGGGTACATTTTCATACCCTCCAAAATAGAATTGCTGGGTATATTAATTTTGTCATTCCAATTGTAGCAAAAAATTAGCCGGCGAAGTAAAAGGTTGAAATAGCTACAAAAACAACTGTCTATCTTCTCATCTTTCCTAATCTGTCCCCTCAATACTATCCTCTCGTTTTCAGTTCCGGCGCAATGCATTGCATATATAGGGGTCATCCCCTGAGTGCTGGTCCAAGATAAAAAAAAAAAAAAAATTCGCTATAAATAAATTTTGAAGCATGGCACAGGTCAAGTTCGTAAATGGACTGAATAGGGGCAGAGGGGGAAAAGTTCTCACAAGAAGAAATAAGCCCACCTCTACAAAACAATATAATTTTTAAATTTTTCTTGTCAATTTATTAACGAAACGATATATTTCTATGTCAAAGAAGGTCCAAAGCATGGAACTTGAAGCCGGAAAATGTGAAAAATCCATTTTTGGGCCCCAACCCCTTTTAGTGGACGTTGACGTACGATATTATTTGCAAAAGTAGCGTAAATATTTAACAAATTGCATTTCTTAAGTCCAGATACAAACTTAATTTTTTTTTTGGACGAAGCGGGGATGTTCTTTTGCCCTCCCGCCTTCCTCATTTGCCCCCTAAATGATCCTATTAAAAAAAATATATTTTTAAAACTTAGATAATAACTCCAGAAATCAACTTTTTAAATTTTTACCCTATCAAAATATAGTTCGCAAATTGGTCTTAAAGGAACTCTGACCCAACAGGTTAGACATTTTTTATTTATCTCATTCCCGTTTTTTGCACGTTGATATTAAATATTAATACGTGAATTGATTTTATGCTGATGAAAAGGTGTCGCAGTCATGCTTCTACCAACACATTGGAAACGACCGTGTTAAAATTAATTTTTTTTTTTTGCTTTTTTACTGAAGTCAAATACCACAAAAATGCAAATTTTAATAAAAATGAAATTAGAGCCAACAGGCTATAGGTTCAAATCTGCGAAACTGCAAATTATTTTTTATTTATTTTTTATTTTTATTTTAATAAATGAACGTGATTACATTATTTATTATATTTGAGAGTGGAATATTAAGAATATTTTTCATAGTCATTAAACCAGCAGAACGGATCAGTACTGATTTCGAGGCCGCTACGCCATCTCATCAGCGTTCTTTGTTCAATTTTTCCACTGTTTCAAGTGGTGCTAGTTAGTAGGAATATCAACTATTTAACCAATATTTTAACGAAAATTGAATATGAGAAGTTATCACATTCATATTTTTTTTTTTAAGTTATTACATTTTTGGTTAGTACGAAATTCCCCAACCCTAACGATTAATATTCCCAATATTCCATGTATCTCTTTCGCTTTTTCCAGAGCCATCGGCTGCTGATATCTAAAGCTTTTTGTTATTTATGTTCAAGGAATTGCATTTTAGTTAACAATTTGCAATGAACATGTAAACAAGTGCGCAAACGAAAGATATACATGGAATATTGGAATATTAATCGTCAGGGTTGGGGAATTTCGTACTAACCAAAAAGGTAATAACTTGAATATATGAATGTGGGAACTTCTCATATTCAATTTTCGTTAAAAACATTGGTTAAATAGTTGCTATTCCTACTAACTAGCACCACTTGCAAAAGTGGAAAAATTGAAGAAAGAACGCTGATGAGATGGCGTAGCGGCCTCGAAATCAGTACTGATCCGTTCTGCTGGTTTAATGACTGAAAAATATACTTAATATTCCACTCTGAAATATAATAAATAGAATGTAATCACGTTCATTTATTAAAATAAAAATAAAAAATAAATAAAAAATAATTTGCAGTTTCGCAGATTTGAACCTATAGCCTGTTGGGAAAATTAACATCCTGTAATACAATTTACATAAATAAAGATTCACTATTGAAATAGTAATTCATACATTAATTTAAAATTAGAGCTTTTATTTACTAAATATTTGTAGGGGATTTAAGATTCGACCCAGTCGAATATAATAATCTTACTTGTTTTCTTTTAATTTTATTATTAATCAATCTATTAAGAAATCAAATCGCAGGTATTGATACAATACAAGTTTAACAAAATGAAATAAACTAATACATAAATACAAAAATCAAAAACAATTTTCATTTTAAAGAATGCAACGAAAAATTATGTACGAGTGCATGGCCCAAATTAAAGAATATCTACAAATATATGAAAAAAGAAAATTATGTTAATTGTATTGTCCTCGAACGTTCTTGCTCCGCTTTATTTTAATTTAATTTTCTCTTATTTTCCCCCAAAGTTTTCTTTTCTTTTCAATTCATTTTTATTTTGCCAAAAAAAAAAAAAAAGAAAGCAATTTAACCTAGAAACAACATATTGTTTTATTATGATGTTTCTTACTGTTGGTGTTGCTGATGCTTTTGCTGGGCGAGATTTTAGTATTGCAATCTGTTGGGTAGTCAGCAACTTGCGTACGGACTTAAAAGGGATTACGCATTGTTTGGTATTTATATTCTCTATAATTCTATATGCTTTGCAACTACGACGACAATTACAAGAAGTCGCCCTTAAATAACCAATACTGTCATATAAACACGTACATGCACAGCAACATTTATGTTCATTCTCATGTACAGCGATACTTTTGACTTTTTATGTTATTATCCTCATATCTTATTTTCATTTATTTTATTCATTTTGTGGATTCATATTAAATTCAGACAGCAGAATTATCAAAATAGATATATGGATGGAAAGAATGTTTCCTTTTTGTGTTACAAATTAAAGATCTTTGCTAAAGATCGAAAAGTCACATACACAAAAGAATAACTGCCTTATACAATTATTTATAAGAATTAAGGGTTATGTTTCTTCTATAATATTAATGACGGCTACCACAAAAACTCAGAATATATGGACAGTGTAAATTATTTTATATAATTTAATTTTTATTCTAAAATAATTCAGCCTCAGGTCTATTAATTTTCAATTAATAGACCTGTTGGCTATAAGTTCGACAGTTTGTTTTAAATTCAGACAGTCATGGTAAATATTTTCAAAGGGACAAGGGAACATCAACTTCAGTTTGTTATTATTCTAGTTACACTGCAGAGCAGAACAGCTGTTTTCAAAAGCCGCTACACTTCCGTCATCAGTACTCATGTGTATTTTTGTTTTGCACCACTTATTAGGTGACTCAGTTGAGTATGATAACAAAATTTTATTAGGAAATTGCATACGAGAATTATAACAAACTGCTAATAATTTGTGATTCCCATAACGTGAATCAGCGTATAACAGCTGCTTTTAAATATCGAAATTCCATTTCGAAATAATTTAGAATTTACTTTCAATTTCATTTTCAAATTCCCTTTCGAAATCATTTAGAATTTACTTTCAATTTCATTGTGTTAAAAAAAAAATTTCTTATTTATGACGAAAAGTTGTATTATTCCAGTAACATGAAGTTTTTACTCGTGGGCTTATGAGAACATTTAATACACTAGTAGGGTGTATGTCACGAACAGCAATACCAACACCACATTGTATTTGTTATTTCTAAAGAAGATATTTTTAATACTTCATAACATATTTCTAAGAAAACGACAACAGTTAATAGGTTTTTGAATGCTGTCGTTGTAACGAAGAGATTTTGCTCTCTCTCTCACACACACACACACAAGCCAGTATTTGGCTTTTGTTATTTTTACAAACACACACATACTCACAACTCCTGTTTCCCATTTACACTTTTTATTTATTTATTTTTTCTTTCATCACTAAGCCAGAAGAGATAAAGTTCTTAACAAACCAACTAACAGCATCAAGAAAAATATTTTCAACAGAATTTATAATAAATAAAATGAAAGAAGTCAAAAAAATATCCTAGATAAGTGCCTCATGGTTATAAGTTTTGTTTTCATAATGAAATAACAACAGCACAAGTGTACAATTGCGAAAATGTAGATGCAGTCTGTTAGCAAGTGTGTATTTCCTCCGTGCACAATTTTATTAATATATAATGCGAGCACAACTACAACCATAAACAGATTTTATTTCAGCTAAAAAAAATAATTTGTTGTTAAGTCTTTAATAAAAGCGGTATTAAGTTTGCTGTTCATATTCATCGGAGACTTCTGGAACTGTATTGTAGAGAAAAATTTATTTTTATCCCCAAAATTCTAAATAATTGAAATGTTTTCTTTCACCATCTAAAATTCGACAGCTACATATCTTTTTTTTTTATATTGGACCACCAGTCAGGAGATGACCCCTATATATGCAATGCATTGCGCCGGAACTGAAAACGAGGGGATAGTATTGAGGGAACAGATTAGGAAAGATGAGAAGATAGACAATTGTTTTTGTAGCTATTTCAACCTTTTACTTCGCCGGCTAATTTTTGCTACAGGGCCGACGAAGGTGGGTGCTGTTACTCTGCTTTTAGTACATGATAGTGTCTTATATAATTTTTAGTCGGTCTGTTAAGTATTTAAATCCAACAGCGCACTGTTTCAGTATTTTAATTTAAATTACTTTTTATAAAAAAAGGCGAAAAAATTATTTGCGATTGTGGTAAAACAGAACTTAACAACATGCTGTTTTCGAAGGCCGCTACAACTATTCTTATATAATGCTGAGCAATTAACATAACAGATCAAAATGGGGTCTTTTTTATAGAGTGACACAAGTTTAAATCATAATACAGTGAAATCCGCTTTAGCCCAGCACGCTTTACTGAAAAAAATCGGATTACTGAAAGCGATACAAATTCCCGCACTGATTTTAAACGCAGCTAGTCTTATTCACTTCGCTGTAGCAAAACATCGCTTTACTGATAATATCGTATTACTGAAAACCAAAAGCAAGCCCACAACTACGTTCTGTATGAAACTTACTTCGCTTTAGTGAAAAAATAAGCAATAACAAATTTATTTATTAGAAATCGATTGTATAACTTGAGGCTGAAAAAATTGTGCATGTTTTGTCCGTTAAAAAATGAAATAGCAAATTGTATTTGTCCTTTTCTCTCTTACGTACTTTATTGTATTCTATTATATTGTCAATGCAAATAGAGAAATTCATGAAAAATTTCAACAACAAAATGAATAATTCTATGAATTCACTGTTCGGCGTCTCACGGGATGCATATCATATCAGTCAGTAACAGTAAATGTGGTCCGAGTACGATCTATTGCCCTTCGAATTGCCCGCTCTGAAGGACGATTATGTTCGCCATAAAATGGAAGAAGTGCACGATGAGTTTGACGAATAGAGCAATTATTTTTATTAAAAATGTCGACAATTTGCACGCGTTGCTCTGGTGCTGTGACACTCCAAAAAAAAATCACGCTTTATATTCTTATAGTTGAAACAAAAGTTCCACTTTATTTGATCTAGCCCATTGCGATCAAATACGAGTAGGTATTGATTAATTTATTTGCACTTTCAAATGTGAGCGGCATCTTTCGGTCACTAGAAATAGTTTTGTCATATTCACAAAACATCGATAAGTGGCATTGCTGTGAAATCGTAACCATTATTTCTGATTTTGAATTTGACAGTTTAAGAAATTTTTAATATTCATGCAGCTGTTTTGTCAATAACAAAGTTACTAGAAAATTTATCAGTTTCATTTACATATATACCCCCTTATTCATAAAAATTATGAGAGTCTAATAACAGCGTAATAAAACAAAATTTCATATGAAATTTGCACTATTACACTCTTATAAGTCTCTCATAATTTTTATGAATAAGGGGGATATTATGTAGTTTCCTAAAGAAAATAAGTTGATTTTTATTTATTTGTTTTATATTATATAGGTTGTTGTCCGTGCTACTTTTCTGGTTGTAGTCAAATTAAACTAATTTCTATTTTCATAGGCGACAATAATCAATTAGTGCTGCTAATACAATGAAAAGTCTTAAATAAAAATAAAGTTTAAAATTTTTTTTAATTGAGTCAAGAATATGAAAATTGTTGAAAATAAAAAAATGTAGTCCTTTCAAGAATAAAAATTATTTTGTAATACTTATTTATTTTTTTCTTTGCGTTCTCTTTTGGCTTTTAATTTTTAATTTTCAAAAAAAAATTATAATAAATAAATTATTATAATTTTTTTTGATAATAACTCCTAGAATATAGGCCCCATATACGATATGGGTATCATTTCCAAAATGTATTTCTATTGTTAGACATATTTTTCAAATTTATTCACATATTGGAAGTATTATTATATTTTGAAATTTTTTATCTGACTTTTCAAGTAAAAATTCCATTATTTTGAATACTCTAATTTTGTATATATTGGATAGCCGTTATCGATAAAAGACGTTAGTTAGGTCACAAATGAATTAACTCATGGATCCATGTTCATAGTGCCATAACAAAAAAAGGACATCAAAATGTATTTATTACAAATGCAAAACAATAATGAGGTATAAACAAATAAAGTGTGTTTATTATTAATTTTGTTTCGATTTAGATTTAGAATAAGCGCTTTTTTATATACGAATGTGGCACCACTATAATGAGATGTTGACAATGTACGAGTAGCTGCCGTCTCAAAAATACTACGAGGCGACGTATGTAGCCAACGGATTTTGTAGTCGTGTGTTCGTGTAGCCTGCTGTCTCGAATGTGTTTAACGCATAAGTTTAACGCAGGACTAAAAACTTCAACTGTAAGGGTTATCTTTATCCATTGCTTGGATCTGATTATTACTGGCTAATGTACTCGCCCTGTTGTATGTAAAAAAATTGAAAACGACCTTTACAGGCTACTATTGAGTCAAACAATGACGAAATATGACGGATACAGGTTTGAAGCCTACTTCTTACAAGGCGGTTCCATCGTCATAGCACCAGCGCCTCTAAAACATTAATTTTAAATTTTAAAGGCGATAGTTGAGTCACTACATCGCTAAATTGCGCGAAAATCTCGCCACGGAATTTCACCGCCTCGTATTATATATTTATGTATATTGAAAAATATATCCTTGAAACCTATCAAACTGCTAAAACCACTGCTCCACACTACCCAGTCACAGAAACCAGAAACGCATCTCCATTTTCTCGCTTTTCAATCATAAAATAAAAAAATTTACAATGAAATATTTAAAAATTTTTTATTTAATTACATCTCAGAAGATTAAAAAACAATAAAAATCAATTTGAACTCAATCAGTTCATGATCCCGTCTCAAGAGCCTAAGAGGTCTTATTGAGCTCTTGTTTTTTCGAAAATTGCTCAAAAACGCGAACACACTGAATAGATCGCGTTACATAAAGATAAATGAATATGACTGGCATGTGAACAGTCAGTAGAATGCTGCCTCATATTACGCGGCCACTGAATTTATTGCAATCTAAATGTACCAATAGACTTTCCCAAAAATTTAGCTGCTCATATCATTTAATAACTCTAGATTATATATTGTTTTATCAGACGCAAAGCAGCTCGAGCCTCGTTGGTAATTATTTTTTAAGTGCGGCCAGTCCACTGATCGTTTACTCTCTTTCGAGAGTTTTGCGTCTCACTCACACTAGTTAACGTCAACACTTCACATATAGATTTATAGTTCTTCTAAGATATTTTCCGTGGCTAACTGCGTTGCTACTTCCTGCCTGAAGGCATAGATCGTGTACAGTCAGTCACTGAAACGAATACAAACACGGGCGTTAGCCGACATATGGTCGGTCTCAGTCACATCTGTGCACCGATAATTTGCAAATTAGCTTTTCAAAGTATTTTTAATACAAATATTTTATTTCACTTTGAGGCACATTCCAAAAAAAAACTGTCTCGGGAAAATCTCTAAACGAAATCAAACCAATCCCTTTGCCCAAATTTAATTGAAAATTTCGACACCGACCTCTAACTTTCCAATATTATTTTCAATTTATAATTGCCAAACCTACAACAAAAATTTGAATAATTTCCATATAAATTCCTGAATTTCTTTTTTATTACAAAATAAAATTTTTGCTGCAAAAAGCTGTATGAGCATGGCCTTGTTATTATAAACGTGTTGGGCTGTAGTTGGCTTCAACCTACACACAAATTTTCATTTCAGCTGACATATTCGTTTTGCCAAAAAAAAAACTCTTTTCACTTCAACCGGCTCTTTTTTTTGTTGTTGTATTACCATTTTAATGAAAAGTAGGTTTTGCGGTTGTACATCTTGTCTTAATGGTTGCGTTTATTATCTACTTCCTAGTTAATTTTTTTTTTTACTTTCATTTTTTCATTATTTCTTAAAAAAACATCTTAAAGGCATGGAAATAAGGTCTTGTTGAGAGGCACGCAAAAAAGAAACGTAAATTCTTTTTAAACCAAAATGAAAACGGAAATTTTTGGTTTTTTGCTGTCATATTATGTTTTCTTTACGATTGTTATTTTTCCGTTGACTTTTGTTAAACAATTTACAAGTATGCAGAAAAAAACAACAACGTGCAGAATAAGAATAAAATGATACAAAAAATGTGAGTTTCCTCCCCTTAAAAAGGCATTTTATGTTAAACAACAAAGCATTGTTGCCGTTATTGTTTTTGTTGCTGTTCTTTTTCGCTGTTTTTTATTTCTTCACTTTTTTACACTTTAGAAAAAAATAATACCCCTGTACGGAATTATCATGGAATTGTTGTGGAACTACATATTTATGACACGACTGCCACGGCAATTGCGAATATTTTGCTAAAACCTTGAACACAGAACAGGGCAGAACAGGACAGGGCAGAACAGGACAGAACATGCCTTTGGGAGGATACACTAGGATTTATAATTTCAAAGGCACTTTAATGATTCTTTTTGGTTCTCAAACCGCGTATATGATGATAAGACCGCTCAGCAAAAAATAATTTTTTGCTCTCAGAAAAATTTGCAAAATCTTGAATATTTGCTTTATATATTTTTAATAAAATTTTTAAACTGAAAAAATTACGAATTTCGCACGAAAAAAATATGTTTCTTCATTAATTTCTGAATAATTCCAAAACGATAGGAGATAGAGAAAAATTACTATTCGACTAAAATAAAAACAAGTTTGTTAAACATCTTCTGGTGTTTTAGTTTTGAAAATCGGATGACTCGTTCTCGAGTTAAAGTGAAATATGTCTCCTCACCTGACTAATTCAGGGGAAAAGATTTGCCACGCCTATAAAAAAAAATTCCGACCTGATGGAAAAAACCCGAAAACGGATTTGAGTTTAGAGTATCAAAATCCATATAGTCCACATATGTGACCTGCTCCAAGAAAAGGGACCTCTGCGCCGAAAATTTTTTTTTACTTTTTGAGTGATTCTTATAGAAAAAAAAACGCTCTTTCAAATGCCGCAAACCGCAAGTTTTTATGTCTTTTAGTTTTTTTTTACAAATCATGTAAAGATGAACATAATTAATGCAAAAATTTAAAAATGTGATATAAACAGATAATATATATCGACGGCTTATATTCAATACTCGCCATACGCCAAAACACAATTTTTCAGGAGAGAGAAAAAACTGTTTTATTCCAAAATTCTTAAGGTATGAATTAATATTTCTTCTATAATATTTTTTAAATATGACTACTGACTGACCCTTATAAAAAATAGAACTTTTTACTCTATTCGTAGCGATATGGTTGATGTCGGGTATTGCAACTGAAATCTTCAAATATTTTTATGGCGTATAGCGGTTATTGCACAGTAATAAAAATATATGTTTTTTGCTCTAATATGTAATTTTATTAAATTAAGCATAATTAAAAAAAAAGGTAATTCAAATTGGACATTGTCACATTGCTTCTTATTACTTTGACTCCATCTGAACTAAATTATCATAAAAGTAATGATATTCTAGTGGCAGTATAACCGGTTTCAAATCTTGAAGATGTTTCCATTTACTAGGCTGGATTGGAAGCTGAGCAGTATGCAAAGGCTTTGGTTCAGTATATCCTGTGTACTTTTTAATTCTGTTGGGCAAGTTATTGTATTTTTCATTAAAGTTAACTTGAAATTGAACTTCTCCACTTCGCAAATACTTTAGTGACCTTATTATTATTATTATTTGTAAATTATCTGATGAGCAATGTGTTTCCAAGTGGTATAGTATGATGGAAATAAATGTTGAAGCAGACAGATCGCCTTGTGTCTCATTCCACCAATGGTTAGTGCATTGGTGATCGACAAGATTGTAAACAGTGAAGTTATGAACTTGTAGACGTTGTTTGAAATAGATAGCTGACGCATTTATATTTGGGCAGAGCTTAACTACTTATGCAGCCATAGTAAAAACGTGTCATTTTCTCTCTTGCACCGCGACTTTGTCAAGATTCTTGTCATCTTGAGCACGTTGTTTTTTTAAATATGACCGTTATATTGTTCAGGCGCAGGGCTGCCAGAAATTTTTCGTGAAAAATCAGCAAATTTCCCAAAAAAAATCGGCATTATCGGCTTTTTCATTTCTTAAAATCCGCAAAAAATCGGCATTAATTAAAAAACTTATTTTGAAATATAAACAAAAACAATTCAATATAATTTATTAAATATTATTCATAAAACAGCATGTATAGATCAATAAATTTGCATCTCACAAGTTTTGAAATTATTTTGGGGTTTCGTTTAATCTCCCAATTGGCAATTTAAAAGAAACGATTTATTATTTTATTCATTTAGAATGACTTTTACTTAATAAAAATACAGAAGATCAACTTGCTTTTTATAAAACAGTATAAAATAATTAAAAAAGATGTGTGGTGTCGTGGGACACCGGATAGGAACGCAGTTCCTTATTATAAAAATATTAATTTTAAGTTCTATTCGAGGTATAAAGAAAATAATTATTCGGGTATACATTTTTTATTAGGATTTTTCTTTTCGCCGATCAACGAAAATACAGAATCAGTTTTGTTCCCAAACGAAATTGAATTCTGTCACGGCCCGGCTGCGTATGATTAATAATTGTTTGTATGGAATTGTATTACTCATACGTCTTAAACATTGAGTTAGAAACAAAATATCTTACGTTACGGACGTTTCTTCCCGGTTAGGGTACCCCTCCGCAACGTCTCATAAGGAACTTCGTTCCAATTAAAATATATACGTCTTTTCCAATAGTATTTCAAAATTTTGCTATTATATTTCAGAATTTCCTAAAAATTAACTCTACTCGTAGGTTCTAAAATAGGAGTTACAATATACAATTAAATATTTAGAATATTATCCTGAAATTTTTGAAGAAAATTCGTAAATATAATACAAAAATTGGAAATAATGTGGTTTTCATAAATCAATCATATATATTAGATTTTGACATTTTTATTAAATCGTTATTTATTTCGCAATTAGAGTTTTTCATTTTCAAATAATCTTTAGAATAAAGAATTCCTTCTTTTAAAGTTTTATTTTCTAAGGAACATCGGAATTTCGTGCACACCTGCAACAAGGCAATTGAATTGTTATTAAAAGAAGAATTATATAATAAAAGATGTTCCACACTATTATTAAAAAATCGGCATTTTTTAGGGGTAAAATCGGCAAATCGGCATATTGAAATTTTTGGAGTAAAAAATCGTCAAAATGCCGATAAATCGGCATTTTTGGCAGCCCTGTTCAGGCGTTATTTGTTTGGCATTAAAAGAGAAACACATAACGCATTTATCCTTGCGGGGCATAAAAAGACCGTAATTCTGCTCTTCAAAAAATTTCGAAAAGGTAAAAATTGAAACAGATATACTTGCTTCTCGGAACAGTATGCAAGGTAGTCTCGGTAAATGTCTGCCTTTGTGGTAAATCTTGCGGCAATATAGATTTTATTCTTTTCTTTACGACAGTAAAGGCTTTCCACTTTGTCAAATTTCTGGAAATATTATTTTAAATGTATCTTGCCATCGGTTCTTTTAGAACTAAACGTGGATCGCTGAGTTTGTGCTGGCGACTCATTGTTTCCCGGTTTATATTTGGATGTTACCCATCCTGTAACCATGTCCCTTTTTATCGAAAGAGTCGACTAAAACATAACCCGGCAAACTTGTAATGCAATTTATTCGTTCCGTATTCTCAATTATGGCGTATGGCGGGTATTGCATTAAAAAAAATCGTGCGCTTGATAGCGATACCACAAATATTTAAACAAAAGGACTTATATTAACTTTTTTTTTCGGAAATTTTTCTCAGAGATTGAACTGGCATCAGTGAACAATTTGCGATCAAAAAGTCATTTTCCAAAAATTGGTGTATAGGCGCGTATTATATATAAGTCCTCGATATAATATTTGAAATTTAAAAAAAGTTCAATATCAAAGGTACAAAATTTCGCCCCTCTTCGTGGAGCAGGCCACATATGTAGTTTCATTTAAAGGAGGATTTTGCTGCTGAGCAGTGTAATTTGAGACTCCGAGATAGTTCGTCAAAGCACTCAAGAATTCTTCTGATCTCAATTAAAATATAAGAAAAATCCCAAGCTTAATCCTCGGCATCATGCCAAACAATTCCATGAACTTTATTTTTATAAAACAAACTGTTCGCTATTGTTAAACATTTCGTGGAGGCGGCGGGGCGGTTTACTTGCCTTTTGTGGCACCGTGTGGCAAATGTAGATTTTTACTTATGTTTTCTGTCACTATTTATGTACTTGGCTTTTTTTTCTTTTTTTGTCTACAATTGACTGGGGAGTGAGCCACTTTTTGATGGCTGCTGTTTTGTATATCTCTTCTGTGTGTTCGTTTTAATAAACGTTTTTATTGTGGTTTTCTAGTTAAAAAAAAAATTGTGTTAAATTGTGTTTGCTATTTCTCTTTACTATTATTACGCTTTTTTATGTTTTCACAATTTACAATTTAGTAGAAATATACATTTAATTTTTATCTTGTGTTACCCTCCTGAGTTAATAAATCTATTAGCACCTTCTTGTATTTATTTTTTACGTTGTTTGAGTTTTATTTAATTTGAGCAGGTAAAATGTTATTTTATTTTCTGTTTTTTTTTTTAATTCGTTTAAAAGAATTATTTGAAGATAAGAACTTGTTCAGTATTCAAGGTGATTTATTATTCATTTAAGTAAATGTTTATCTGTTCCTTTTTAAACAAGAATTAAATTATACAATATTAATTAAAAAATGACCTCCTTATTAACTTGTATTGATTTATTTTGTAAGATATTAAAGTACAGAATTTAATTAAATGTACAACAAGTAAATCAATATAAAGACGTGGAAGGAGGTTTACACAACATCAACTCCAAGGATATGCAGAAATCAAGCAGATTGAGAAATAATCTCAGTTTTTAACTAGACTAATCAAATAGTTGTAAGATTTAGTTATGGGGTCCAATTCCCTATGGAGGGTATTAAGACTGTATTTTGGCGGGGGTCGCTCTGGCAAAGGCTGTGGGGGAGACATTTCACCTTTGTCATAAAACTCTAAAAATAAATGTTTGGGATAATGAGATACAAAATTTAAAAAAAAAAATTTTTATAGAGTCATTTAGGTGGCAAAGAAGAAGGAGTGGGTAGGGCAGAGTAGTACAAGGTTACATCTCAACTTCGTCCTTAAAACTTAAAAATTTTATTTTTAAGGAATGTAGGCTTAAGTAATACAATTTTTTAAATTTTTAATCTGTTTATGCATATAACAACGCCCACTAAAAGGGGCGGGGTTTAAAAATAAAATTTTTTTTGATTTTATGGCGCCAAGTTTAATGCGTTGGAACTTTTTTGACATAAAAGTATTAATAAAATTACAACAAAAAAATTTAAAAATTATGTTGTTTTTTAGAGGTTGTTTTAGTTCTTCTTAGCGGAACTTTTTTCCCTCTTGCCCTATTTAGCCCATCTCCGAACTTAACTGTGCTATCTTTCAAGATATAATTATATAAAATTTCAAGAGTCTAGCTTTTTTCGTTTTGTCTGAATCGTAATTTCCACAGACGGACGGACGGACAATGTGAATATACCCTCCATATTCTTTTTCGGAGGGTATAAAAACTTTTAAATTATTTTGTAATTTTAATATAGTAAAAATGTACATGAGTATGTTTTTTCCAACTTAAGGATTCATTTGAATAATAAAAATAAAGTTATTGTTCCGACTCAAGTTCAAATCCACAAACATTATTTTTTATTGCTACATATTAACTTTTTAACCTTAATTTTGGTAGTTAATTTTATTATTTATTAAGCTCGAGGTCGTTTTTTATATAAAATTATTTCACTTTTATTTTGTTATTCAATATTTCGTCAACAATTTGTTAATATCATGAGGAATCCAATTACTTATTCCTGATGATGTTAACAAATTGTTGACGAAATATTGAATAATAAAATAAAAGTGAAATAATTTTATATAAAAACAACTTCGGGTTTAATAAATAATAAAATAAATTATTTTTTACAAAATTTTTGAATATTATTCGTGCTGATTCTTTACCCAAATTTACAAAAAAAAAATTCAAAATTGATTATTGAGGGGTTTTAGCTAGTTCCTATGCGCATTACACTAAGACTAATGCAGATCATCAGGGAACCTTTACCCATTTTTTCAAAATATTTTTTTGCTTTCAAACGATGGTTGTTCTCAAGGCCCTCAAAATAGGTATTTGTTTCAGTTAAAGCGTCTTCATTCGACTCAAGTTTATTATCGCCCAGCTTTTTCTTAAAGTTTGCATAAAGAAGGGGGCTAAATTTGGAGAAAAAAAGGATGCCCCAAAAAATGGACAATTGCTCTCATAATCGATTGTGAGTGATCGCGCCACCCACCACGGGGTTGGTTTTTTCATGTCCAAATATTCATATAAAATGTGAGGTGATCGCTTAGTTTAAAGGCCTACAGTCGCAACAATGTCATGTATTTTCTTAAATTTTGTTTGCAATTTTTGCCGTGATGACTTCTAAACTCTATAAACAAATTCCTAACAACTGAAACTGATGGTGCAGAGTTCCAATAGTAACTTTTAAGGCTGTACTTCTTTTTTTTCACAAAAATTAATGCTTGTTTTTTATAAAGTGATACAAGTTTAAATCATAATAAAACATAAGCCCAATTCACAATCCTGTGCAAATGGTCTTGCATTATAGCATTTGCAAATTAAGAGAGTATTTGAGAGCATTTTCAATGTATTTTGTTGGTGTAGAGTACAATTATTTTGCTCATGCTACGATGCTAGGCTACTTGCTCGAGATTGTGAACTGGGCTATAGTAATATATTTTTGATATCAATTTTATGACATTAATATTTAGGATCATCTTGACTGATTTCCCGTAACAGTAAATGTGGTCCAAAAACGATTGTTCTTCGAAGTAGCCGCTCTGAAGGACGATTATGTACGCCATAAAATGGACGAAGTGCACGATAAGTTTTTTTTTTTATCTTGGACCAGCACCCCTATATATGCAATGCATTGCGCCGGAACTGAAAACGAGGGGATAGTATTGAGGGGACAGACTAGGAAAGATGGGACGATAGACAGCTGTTTTTGTAGCTATTTCAACCTTTTTACTTCGCCGGCTAATTTTTGCTACAGGTCCGGCGAACAGAGCCATTATTTTGATTACAAATTTCCACAATTTTCACTTCTCTTCATTTTGTTAAAAATCACGAGTTTGTCTGTTTGTCAATGGCGCAGCGTTGCAAAAATTTGGCAAAATGGCAGCAGTGTTGCATTTAAACTCACGGAGTTATCAGACAGTCCACGTAACTGCCTGTCTTCGGCATTGTGCCGCAACTAGAATGGAGGGGATAGTGTTGAGGGGACAGATGTAAATAGATGAGAATAGAATTTTTTGTGGCTATTTCAACCTTTCGCTTAGCCGGCTAATTTTTTTCCTACAGGGTCGAGGAAGGAAGCTGCTGTTCCTCTGCTCTTCAGTACATGGTAGTGTCAGTCGCTGCCAGTTATATTCAGTAATCAGTGCCATGCCTTCGCCACTGAAAGTAGCCGACAGCTACTAACACGACCAGGCACTAACGCTGATCGAAAGAATTCGACAGAATATTCATGAATCATGACGGAGCGCGGAATCGAAAACTCCGATCCTCCGCTTCAGTCTCGTGTTAACTGTTTCAGTCAACAGCAGCACCCTCTACATCGCAAACTCTTTAATTGCACAATTAAATATGAAAAATGTTTTAATGAAATCCAAGGAACGCAATTTATTTCAAAATTCTGAATTACACGGATTTTTTTTTTTACCACTTCCTCAGAAATCGGCACTTAAAAGAGGTTTTCTAACTTTTTCATATTCATGTCAAAAATTTTTCATTATTCATGTCAAATATGTTTATGTAGCAAGAATTTTTACAATTTTTTTTTTTTTTGTAAATTGATACGGGATTGAAATTGAGCCTCCGTGACTTTGTTTAAAAACTTTTCAATTTCTACAAGGGTTATGTACTGGCTGACAGATAATTCAAAGTTATGCAAAATCTGTAGGGTATTAGACTAAAGTGTTTTCCGTTCTTTCTAAAGATCCCAATAAATTTTGTGATTACCACTTAATCTTTATGGCCAAGGTGAATGGTATGAAAGTGTGCCCCAAATCTCAGTGTATTGTGTTACCTTTTCTATTTTTTATTTATTTTTTATTTTTTGCTTGTGTTTATTTTAGTTCCAGCTTTGATTTATTAATGTGCAAATATTTAAATGTTGTTTTCTTACTTCAGTAATCTTGTTATTTGCAACGTGGTTACAACACAAAAAGTATAACAATAACAACAATATCAGCAATAAAAGTTACATTTTCAAGGTTTTGTCATACCCCTAAAAAAAAAGTAAAAAGGAAACCAAACCAAAACTAAAACTTTCCATGTGTTTATTTAAGAGTTTAACTTTACCAAAAAAAAAAAAAAATAGGAAATCTTAACCTTTTTCTTTATTTATAAGGTTTCCCAAAAAATAAACACAAGCCCTTAAGGCCACCTGTAGATATGATTTTATTTCTTTATATCCTTTTGTTTAAAAGTGTATTTGTGTGTGTGTTGTGAAGTTACCTTTACCTGAAAGTAAAAGTAGAAGTTGGTATTCTTCATACGGTCAAATTTGTTTATATATTAAAGATAAAAATATACACTTTTTCTGACTTATCCCTTTCTTTCGAATAGGGTAAGAAGTTTTGAAAAGTTTTTTCTTTTCTTTTTTGGTTTAGCAAAATTCTTTGGACAGAAATGATTAAGATGGCAAAAATGTTGCCAGCGTTAAGGTACGTTAAGTGAGTGTTTTAAAAGGCAAGTTAAATATATTTCAAAACTTTCCAAGGGAAATGTTTTATTATAAATAAATTATATTGAAAAGGGTTCGCCAGATATACAGCAAATGCTATTTCTATAGGGGCTGTAGAAATTTTATACCAATTAGTTGTTTTTTTATTGTTATTGTACTACACCATGAATATGTTTAATAGATTAACTACGACTAATTCAAAATCAATCTGTTCCACAACAACAATTTATATATTTTCAATTTGCTTTTAGGAAAAACTAAGTAATTTCAAAGCAAACAACTTCAAAGGCAAAAAGTATTCAAATATTTCTATTGAGAAATTACTTGATGAAATACATATTGACTGCTCTGTGTGTGCGCTGTTTCTCATTTTAAGTTTTCAAGTTTTAGTTTTTCTTTACATTTTCTTGATCGATTTAATCAAATATATTCATGGCCAAGTAAATTGTATTTATATTATAGTTTGCTTAGCTTGCGATGAGGAATGCTGACATCTCAGTCAAAAACTAAGTTTATTTTGTGTACTGAAGTAAATAATCTTTCCAATTACAGTAAGTGGTGATAAACGCAAGTACACATGTGAGTAGTGATGACGGCAGCGAAGGTAACTTTCGCGCTGCTCTGCTTTGCTTTATTAATTGGAATTTAAATTAATGTTGATTTTATCCTATTCCTTGGGACATTTATCCTGTTTTTTTTTTTTAATATAAACTTACAATCCTTTTGCCTGCGGACAATCTTAATTGAATTTAGTTGTTTTCGGTTATAATTCATTTCGTTTTAGATATTTTCTATTCATCAGATTTTATCATTTAATTTAATTCTAATTAATATTAGAAAAATTTATTTTATATTTGATTAAACGTATTTATGGCTTTCCTTAACTACTTAAATATTATTTCATACTTTATACAGCGTCACCAGGAATGGCAAAATGATATATATAGGAAGCCATTTCTTATGTAATTTTCACAATATCAATATAGTACATTTCCAGAGCTGGACATCAATGTAACTGGCTAACACAATTTTTATTAAACCTATTTTATACTTAAAAAAAAGTTAAATTGTTACAAAAAGTGAAATAAAATCAAAAGAACGATTCCAGGGTTGGCCAATTGGAAGTTTTTTTGGTACATAAAAAATAATTTTTTCTCCAGAGCTGGAAAATTTAAACTCTTTTCTTGTTATATAAAGGAAACCAGCTAAAACTAATTTTATTTTTTATTAATTGAACCTATTTTATACTTAAGGAAGAGATAAATTGTTATGAAAAGTCAAATAAAATTGAAAAGACGATTCCAGGGTTGGACATTTGCAACTTTTTTGGTATATAAAACTAGCCAACTAAAACAAATTTTTTCTTTTTTATGTATTAAATACATTTGATGGTTTTTAGACAAATTCATCGATATTATAAATGGCAAAAGGCAAGAACGAAGCTCCAGCGGCGGGAAAATTTATTTATTTTTTTTAGTATATAAAAGAAACCAGCTAAAAAGAGTTTACATTTTTCGTTAATTAAATCTATTTTATACCGCAGGAAGAATTAAATTAGTATTAAAAATTAAATAAATTAAAATAAGCCATTCCAGGGTTGGTAACTTGATACTTCTTTTGGTGCATAAAAGTAACCAACTAAAAGGAATTTTTTTGTTTGTTTATATATTAGAATATAAAATATAGTTTTGTGGCAAAAAGATCGTTATTATAAATCATAAAAGGCAAGAATGAAGCTCCAGAGCTGGATAATTGAAATTCTTTTTTATTATATCTATTATAGAAATCAGCTAAAAATAATTATAATTTTTTTGTTAATTAAATCTATTTTATCCTTTAGCAAGAATTAAAATGGTATTAAAAATCAAGCAAATTCAAAAAAGCTATGCCAGGGTTGGTTACTTGAAATTTTTTTTGTACATAAAGTTGACCAGCTAAAACTAATTTTTTCTTTTTGTTTATATATTAAAATATCAAATATATTTTTGCGACAAATTCATCGTTATCATAAATCAGAAAAGCCAAAAACGCAGCTCCAGAGCTGGAAAATTTAATTTTTTTTATATATAAAACAAACCAGATAACCCTAATTTAATATTATTTTAGTTATTAATTTTTTTTTAATTAAATCTATTTTGTACTTCAGAAAGTATTTAATTGTTATTAAAAATCAAACAAATTCAAAAAAGGGGATTCCAGGGATGGTCACTTGAAAATAAAATTGACCAACTAAAACAATTTTTTTCTTTTTACTTGCATATTAAAAATATTTGATGATTTTGAGATAAATTCATCATTGTTATAAATAAAGGCAAAAATGAAGCTCCAGAGCTGGATAATTTAAATTCTTTTTTATTATATTATAGATGTCAGCTAAAAATAATTTAAGTTTATTTTTAACTAGATAAATCTATTTTATCATTTAGAAAGAATCAAATTGGTATTAAAAATCAAATATATTCAAGAAAGCGTTTCCAGGGTTGGGCAATTGAAACTCGTTTTGGTATATAAATGTAATCAACTAAAAAAAAAGTTCGTTCTTTATAAATTAAACATATTTGATGATTTTGAGGGAAATTTGTTGGTAATAGAAATCAGTAAAGCCAAAAAGGCGACTCCCGGAGCTGGAAAATTTAAGCTTTTGTTTTTGAATATTAAAGTAACAAAATAAAAGTAATACTTTTTTTCTCTAGTAATCAAACCTATTTTACTTTTTATAATGAAATAAATTAGTATTCAAAATCAGAAAAGTCAAAAAGATGGTTTCAGGATCTGGAATGAATGTGTGTGTGTGTGTAAAGGGTATATAAGACTCGGCGCTGTCGAATATAACATTTTACTTGCTTTTACTATTTTAAATTTATGAAATTTTTTAAAAACGTAAGATATATATTGGAAAAAAATTTTATGAATTTAATGTTTAGATATGACTTTTGCCATGTGGTGACCACGGCTGGCGCGTAGAAGGCGCAATATGGAACACCAATATTCAACAACTAAAAAAATCTTCCATATAGTGGAAGGACACAACGGCGACACTTCTTCAGTGCGACGCTTTCAGTGAGTTTGACGAATAGAACAATTAGGTTGGAAAGGCTGCCCGCAGTAAGCGAAAAAAACACTCGAAGGCCATAAAAGACCCATTGTGTTGAACAATTAATTTGATTAAAAATTTCAACAATTTGCACGTGCTGCTCTGGTGTTGTCGCACTCTTAAAAAAATTCGCTTTACATAAGTTTAAAATATTTGTCTATATATAATGACCTTGTGCGACTTTTTGGCTTTTAATTTAAAAATTTAATTTAAAAATATGTAGAACTTTAATTTAATTGCATTGTTTGCGTTACTAAATCAAAAACTTTATTTCATTCATTGCACTATTAAATAATTGGATAAATTTAAAGAAAATTAAAGAAGAATGATTGTATATTGATGCACTTTGTCGTTTATTGCTTGTTTATAAAATAGTTTTCAATTTCAAGTATTTCTCTTATAACAATTTGTAATATTTCGTTTAGTAACAATCATGCGTTCATCATGGTTTTACTATTTTGTTGTCTTGCTTTAAACATCTACATTCTGATCACAATTGTTCTTCTTTGAAAAGCAGAAAAGATTTAACGTCCGTGTTAGGAACTGAATATTTCTTAATGGCTCATCTAACACCAAGACTATGTATAAAAAGAGATCAAGTCATAAACCGAATATCCAAACATCTGTGACCGAAAACAATGGTTTGTGTGATGCACTGAACAGGAAATATGCCAGTCACACGTATCGCTAATATATCGTAATTAATACACAACATTAGCATATTTTTCTGTCTGAATTATATTTATTTCATAAAATTTACTACTGCAATGACTAAAATAAATGCTTTTAAATAAAATAATTTGGCAAAAATTTTAGCACAAAAATGCTAATTTGACCGACTTTAAAGTACGCAATTACACAGAAAATTCTTTTTTTTCTAAAATGATTCTGCTCTATAAATTAATATTTTGAATTCATATCCCATTATTAATAATCAATTTCTTTTTTTTTCATTTCGTTTAACAAACTTTTGCAATTATGGTAAATTTTATATGCATGAATTTGCTTTTGTATTTATTTTTTCCATTTAATTCAATATTTCTGGCAATTATTGGTATTTTCAAATCATTATAAGTACCCTGATTTGTTTATTAAAATGACAATGCAATTCGTGTCATTAGAAAAATACAAGCCAGAAAATAAAATGTCAAATGAAAAATGCAATGCAATAAATGAACAATTGCTCTAAGCATTTACAGTAGGTGGATGGCCAGCAAAGGACAGTTTAATATAATTGAATTTATGAAAACATAATTTGATTGAAATAAATGTTTCTTACTCGAAAACTATCAAAGCCAACTAACTAATGCCCATAGAATCATGCAATTGTAGACTGGAGATAAAAAGGGAAATTTCTAAATTTAATATTCTAGACTCTTTTATGATAACAACTGAATTGTCCTTTAAAATGTCCAAGTGACACTGAAGTCTGCCACTTTTTTTTTATATTCTTTTTTAATTATTCTGCAATTAAATAATAATAAAAAAATTTTATGCAATTCGTGTGATTTATTTTTTTTCGGCCTAAGAAAATTTTCAAACACACATTGAACACTTATAACTTTTATGAGCCTCACAAACGAATTAAATGGCAGAAAGTTTGAATACATGTTCTAGAGAATAATACAAGGTGGGCCAATAGAAGTCATCCGATGACTCCTGTAGGGTGAACAGCGCACCATGCAGTCTCTTTGAGCCGGTGTAATAGCTCCTAATGCATCACTCGTGGATTTTCAGTGCCCCACAAGCGATAGTTTTGCTTGTTCACGTACCCGCTGAGGTGGAAATGAGCCTCATCCCTCATTATGATTTTGATCGTAAATTTTTCGAGATTGATGATAAGGAGTGCATCACCCCATGGCTGGCTTCTTCACTTGTATTCCACTTCTGTCTAGTTCACAAATGTCAAAACAGATTTGACATTGGCCGCCATTTGCAAAACTAAAAGCATCACCCTATTGGAAGGTGATTCCTTTTGGCCCATCTTGTACAATGTAAACAGTTCGCGAAATAAAAAAGTTCAACCTATTCTTTGAACAGACCTCGCATATTGCCAATACAGTGTAAATTGAACTCAATTTGTTTACGCAAAAAAAATTTTAATATCCTTCTCTTAACATCCTTACCAATTTGTTTTTCTTCACACTGTACTCTACCAATAGAAGCACCATCATTTTTCCAACAACTTGTTATGCAGTAGAAAAGGTTGTGCAAACTTTAACTGCGAAAATGTAGACCATTGAACTATAAACATTCAAACCAGCTGGAAACTGCAAAATCAATGAACGCAACAAAAATTTTAAACAAGTGAAATAAATGTTTATTTTCATGCGGTTTATATATGCATTGAGTTAAAAATTAGCTAAACAGAAATAAATTTCGGTAAAAATAAAAATAAAAAAAATACTGCATGCAATCGCACACAAAAACATGAAGTATTGTATGGGAAAATATATTAAATTTAAAGCTTAAAACGATTAAAATGGATTTAGTTTGATTTTTATTTTAAATCTCTTTTTGAACATCTGATGATAATTCTGCATGAAACCAATTGTCAATCCCTGTAGCTGTGCCATCTAACTAAATGTGTGCGGGTTTGTGTGTGTGTGTGTGCGGGTGTGTGTATGTGTGTTTCCCAATTCTCGCTATATAACTGGGCTTCAGTTGATATTTAATTTAATTTATACTTTGCTTGATTTTAGGTTGCGCCATCAAAGAAATGTTGCTTTGTGAAAATGTAAATAACAACCCAGCAAACATATAATAGAGCTTCAGATATACAATATATTTAGTATTAAAAAAGTAAGTTCTTAAGTCCACAGTAGGACCAGCAGTTAAGGGGTGACCCCTAGATATGCAGTGCATTGCAGCAGAACTAGATACGGGGGAACATTATTGAAAAGAAATGAAGACAGATAAGAAGATAGAGAAGATATTTTTTAACCTTTACTTTGCCGGCTAATTTTTTTTCGTCGGTCCTGTAACAAAAAATTAGCTCCGAAGTAAAAAATATTCTCTATCTTCTAATCTGTCCCCTCAAGACTATGCCCTCGTTTTCAGTTCCGGCGCAATGCATAGCAAATGTAGGGGTCATCCCCTGAGTGCTGGTCCAAGATAAAAAAAAAAAAATCACGTTTTGTGTGTACATGATTTCTATGGACTTTTCGTTCATTTAAATATTAAAAAAAAATAACGTATTCATAAAAGATTTATTTGAATGTAAAATGTAAAGGATTTTTCAACAAGAACTTTTTTTATCTCGGACCAGCACTCAGGGGGTGAGCCCTACATATGCAGTGCATTGCGCTGGAACTAGAAAGGATGGGATAGTATTGAAGAAAGATGAGGAGTACAGAATTTTTTTTAGCTATTTCATCCTTTTTGACTTTGCCGAGTAATTTTTTGCTACAGGATCGACGCAGGAGAGTGCTGTTACTCTGCTTTTACTACATGATATTGTCAGTCGCTGCCAATTATGTTCAGTGACCAGTGACTATGCCTTCATCATTGAAACAGGCTGGCAACATCTAACACAACCACGCGCTAATGCTGATCAGAAGAATTCAACACAATATTTCATGACTCAGCGCGGGCTCGAACTCAGGACCCTCCACTTCATAGTCTCGTGTTCTACTACTTCAGCCAACAGCACCCACAAACACAATACCTCAGCGCAGGGTTGAACTCAGGACCCTCCGCTTCATAGTCTCGTGTTCTACTACTTGAGGGTCCTCAAGATACAAGTAGATAATTTTCTGAAGCAAAATAAAACAAAAAATTTAGATAAAGATGATTGAAATTTTTATTGTATTACGAAGAGAAAAGTTCGGCAATTATGAATAAAAAATGATATCTGGCAAATGTCCACCATGTCAGTAATACCCACATCCTCAATAATAGGCCAAAATTGAGTTAACATCTCGCGATGGCGTCGACTATTGACCGTTACCGCATTTCCAGCCTCATCTTAGAAAAAAAGGCCCAATCACGCCTGCACAGTGACACGTTGAGTATGCAAAGTCTTCCCAGTAATCGCTCTAGAATTTTCAGAAGCCTTGAATGCAGACATTTTATTTACTTGTTGACAGAAAGTCTCAGCAGCACGATTATGTTGTCCGAAAATACCACGAATTTTACGAAATGTAACTTTAACAGAACCACCATTTTCATAGTGGATTTCAATTATTTAAATGCATTGCATTCATTGTAACAATTGCCAATGCATCTAGATACTACGAAAACGTCAAAAAACTAAATGACAAAACTCTCGTGTTATTAGTGTTGCCACAATAGAAAAACAAAGTTTTTTGTTGAAAACCCCTTTATTTAAAGAAATTGTTTTTTTAATTTAGACTAGAGTTCACCCAGTGAATGCCAATCCCAGCAAAAAATAAAACAATAATAATAATAATAAAATCTCCTTTCGTTGATTTTCTTCATGTCCCACTTGTTTTGAACTTTTTGTTCCATTTCAATTAAATCAAACTTTTCATTTCCCTTGTCATCTCAATAAAATAAAAATAAAAATTTTAAAGAAAATATTTGACAAAGATATATCCTGAAGAAGCTAAGCGATATTTAGCGAAATATCGAAGAAATTTAAAGGCTCTAGCAAAACTACAAGTTGCCAAGTCGTTATTATTTTCTTCAGTCTTTCTTAGAGGAAATCCATGATGCATTGTATTGGAAATCGAAAAATTTGGTTGTGGGAAGGAGGATAAAGGAAGAAGTTTTTGTAGGCATTCGATTTGAACTTTGCTGTATTCATTGTGACAGAAAATACCTCAACTGTGTGTTTATTCCACAATACGTGCAGGGCAGTTCGCCCAAAGAAAGCATTTTCTTTGTAATTCATAGTACGATTCGTTAATAAATCGACGAGAAATGAGTGTGATCGGTATGCAGAATGTGTTGTACGAACAAAAGTGCTCGTTTCGGTAAAGAGATCCCTGATTTCACTTGAGCGCATCCCATTACAATAAAACGATAAAACAACGAAACGCATCCCACATTGCGCCGATGCTCAACTGAATCAATACAGTTCCCTACGCCACTGTCTAATATGACTTTCTGCTGTACACAGTTGAGTAGCTTCAAAATAGACTTTGAATCTCCTGCATGGGAGTTGTATATCATTTTTTATTGGATATAAGTGATAAAAAATACTGAGTAGATCAGATGACGTGAAGTGTGTCTTACAACACCTCGAGGAACTTCTTTTCATACCTAAAAAATGTGTTCTGTCCATTCAATATCGCACTGAATTTCCATTTCAAGATCATCAAGTTTTGCTGATTCCTCAACATGCACGCCTCTCATAGTAACAGACGACATCAAAGTCGTTTGTTTGCTGGTTATTTTGTAGTGTGAAAGTTTATCATGTTTACCGACATGATGAATGAATTGAACATGAAAATCATTTTAAATATTTTTAATTCCTCAAATGGGCAGAAAAACCACACTAGGGTGTCCGTTACTTAACAGTCTGCCTTCTTTTTTTTGTTGAAGTTTTGGATCTAAGAAGAAACGCTCAATCTAGTCGTCAAGAGATGAAGGTCTAAATTTCTTTGCTGTAAATATCCTATGAGATTTATTATAGCAATTGTTTTGAACGTACTTGCCCTAAGACCACATATGGAGGGCTCAGAGCTGAAGCGAACCAAGTCACAAAAAGACAATACGAAGATATTTTGAGGTTTAGTAAATTAACTGCCATTAATTCCCTATTGCCATTGACTTGGATTTTTTACCGCTACCTTAGGAACGAAACACTTTTTGACTTAGCAGGTTACAGAACTAAATAGAGTTAAATTTTGCGCAGAGTTTGGCACTAATTTTGATATTTTTTATATTTCATGACCTGGTTCGGTAGAGCTTTGAGCCCTCCATGTAATAAAACAAGGCTAAGAGGGCTTTGATTTGTATTTAATTTCTGTAAGTGTTTCGGGAAAAAAAATATGTTAATATTATTTTCCCATATATATTAATTTATGGTTACAAATTACGTTAATTAAATGATTAAAATAATAATTATTTCTACCAAGCCTTAAGGACCTATGCTGTGATCATTAAGGACTAGCCTTAGATAATTTGTTTTAGGATATTTCTGTAACCTGTGTTTATAAAACCATAACTGGTATCGACACTGGTACTAAGGATACCACAGTAGGACTAGTACGTAAAGGTTAGGTCACCGAGTATCTTAATTGAGCCAATTGAGCCCCTTTGCAATGGCAAAGCCATGTAAAAATGACCGCCACCTCTTATATAAAGTACCAGAACTTGAATCTTGTCACGCGACTTGTCCTATGACAGGTTCTTTTCCCTCTTGGGTAGTTTGGTGATTATAAAAAATACTCTTAAGTATTCCACTTTTATTAAAAAAAAATACGAATTTAAAGCAAATTGTTAAGTAAGGAAAATAAAGTAATTGGGAAATTCGTGGATTTGAACTTGAGTCTGCATAAGAATTTAAAACAATTTTTTAAGTAAAGAAAAAGATATATTGGGAAATTCGTGGATTTGAACTTTAGTCTGCATAATAATTTAAAACAATTTTTTAAGTAAAGAAAAAGATATATTGGGAAATTCGTGGATTTGAACTTGAGTCTGCATTAGAATTTAAAACAATTTTTTAAGTAAAGAAAAAGATATATTGGGAAATTCGTGGGTTTGAACTTGAGTCTGCACAAGAATTCCTAGCTTAATAATTAAACTATTTCGAAAGATTGAATAAAAATTTTTTGGCCATTGTGTTCGAGCACTCTAATGCCACTCACGTAGACGAGTATACAAAATAACAATGAAATTAAGGACTTTTACCAGTCACTCAAAAGTCAGATTATGAATTTAGGGCCTTATTCATAAAAAATATTTTTGATATTTTAAATTGAATCAAGATTCTACAGGTTAATTGTTCGAAATTTTTAAATTAAATCTCAGAAAGACATGATAAATATTCCAAGGCACAAAGGCAAGTCAACATCAGTTTTTGTTATTCAACTTACACAGCAGAGCAGAACAACTGTTTTCGAAAGACGCAACCCTTTCATCATCAGTGCTCAGAAAAATGGGACATGAAGAAAAATAATCAAACGGTAACACGGGTATTATAACAATAACATGTTAACATCAGGTTGATACAGTTCTCGTATTCTTTTTCACAATAAAATTTGTGTAAATAGGAACTGTTATCACATTCAACTGAGCCACCTAATAAGTGGTGATAAACACAATACACATGAGCACTGATGATGAAAGGGTTGCGTCTTTCGAAAACAGCTGTTCTGCTCTCTGCTGTGTAAGTTGAATAACAAAAACTGATGTTGACTTGCCTTTGTGCCTTGGAATATTTATCATGTCTTTCTGAGATTTAAATTAAAAATTTCGAACAATTATCCTATAGAATCTTGATTCAATTTAATATAGCAATATAAAAATGTTCGTTAAAATTCTTACTACATAAAAATATTTTTGGTTTATAAAACAGATTTCCATACAAAACTCGTTTTATAAACACTTTATATTTTATATTTTTGTATATTCTATGAATAAAGCAGTTAGAGTTTAAGGGTATAGTTTTTTACAACTTCTCTGACTATTTAAAGAAAAACCGATTAGTTGTCTGAAAAGCTATTTTATGTTAACAGTGAACAAATTTAATTCCGAAATCGAAAACTTTATTTATTGTACATTTAATAAATTAATTTATATTTTTAAGTCTTAAATACTTCAGCGCACTCTTTTTGTGCGTTTATACTACGATACAAATATAAAGTAGCAAGATATATACACATACATATAACTAAAAGCAAAAATTTACACTTGTCATTGCCTGCTCTTAGGCGTGAACAAAATGTGTTAATTATACGCCATGGTAAACCACTAAAGCAACAACATCGACGAAAAATTAACAAAAATACATGCATTTAAAAAAAAAAGAAGAAATTCTCTTAAACTCTCACTTAAACAATACACTGCATCACAATTAAAAAATATTGTATGCTTAATATTTACAAAAGTTGCCAGCGAAACAAAAACAGAATTTTTATATAAAATAAAGAATAAGCAAAAAAAAAAACATTTTTTTACTGTATGAATTGGTTGTTGAATAATGAACGTGCCAGTATGTGCGCATTTCATCAAGTGTTATTCATTGGACTTTATTATTTTGTAAATGTTATAAATAATTGTTGACTATTTGTTGCTGCACTAAAATTACAATGGAATAGCAAAAATGAATTAATTATTTTTCCATGAAAAATAATAAAAACACAAACGAACAACAAAAAGATAAATTGTAAAAGAAAACTGAGCTCAAAGGAAATGCAATAAAACTCGACACACACTAATTGCTGTTCAAAGTGTTGTTTTTTATGCAGCTATTTGTTAAATCAATAAATATTTTATCATTTTTGCAACTTAATTAAGAAAGGTTTTATTCACGAATTCACAGTGAAACTGTTACAAATAGCATGATATGAGTGTATCCAGACACGGGATAAACTGATAAAAAGATGCATGTCAATGTTGACATATTAAATTTTAAAAGCCTACTTTTTTCTGATTTTGTTAGTCTGGGGGCAATATAATAATAACAAATTTATCAGGTGAATGATGGGCGTTTAGATTTGGAAGGATGATAAATGGAAAAGATTTCCCATATATGAAGACTATTTTAATTTGCCAATTATGAAAAATTATTTTCTTAATTAAATTTTTGCCTTAAAGACACAAAATCATAATCTTTTAACACGTTTTTGCGTTTAAGGAAAGACTTGTCCGATGAAGTATGAAATGTTTCATTGATTTAAACACACATACAACAACATAAAAATAGTGTATATCTACAGGTTTTGGCTTCAGCGGAAGGAAAACTTTTTAAAAAAAATTTTAACCGATACATAAAATTGCGCTTTATGTAAAATTAAGCTTCCAGTTTTTTTTATAATCTCCTTAATATTAAAAACTAAAGAAGAGGGAAAAAATTTACATATACAAGAGAGAAAAAAACAACAACGTAGAAACTCTAACAAAGTTAAAAAAATTTAACAAGTTTTGAAAAAAAAAGAACGGAGTTTAATTGAGCAAAGAAACAATCAAGTTTAATCGTGATAACAAGAAGACGTCAACAAGTACAAAGAACAACAAGACTGGCATGAAGCAGAAAATAATAAAAAATAGTACTAAAAAAAAAATCACAACAAAATAACGGAAAATCATAAATTTTTTTCAGATTTAATGTAACAAAAAAAAAAAAGTTTAATGGGAAAAAGAAAATAAGACCTAGTCAGGCAATGACTGGACAAAATTGTTTTTCATTTAAGTACAGTCGCAACAAAAAGTATGCCAACATTCGGTTTAATATGAATCACAAATTTATTTGCAAATAATATCAGGTGTAATGCAGTTAAGAGATGTAACATGATTTAAAATTAACACTTAAAATAGTGTGCATGTTTGTGCAGGCTCATGCATGCATCGGTGTTGTAAGGTCACAAGTGACAGGACAATTAGCTTTATCACTTGGAGTATTTAAAAACATTATGTAGCACAAAATTGTAAGTGACCAAACTGAAGACCATAAAATTCTAAGGCATCTTCATGTTTATTATCTAAATTCCATAATAAAAAACCATGTCCTGAATGTCAGTCCTATAAAAAAAGTCTCAGAACTTTCTTGCAATACAACTTAGGAGTCCTAAAATAAATGCTTAGAATATTATATTCAAAACAAAAATATTTAGAAAGTTTTTTTTATAATTTAAGACACTTTCTTCAACTTATGTACAGAAAAATTCTGAAATTATCATAGTCATCCAGGCGGGAGTGGAAAGGGGGAAACATAGAAAAGGACTTCAACAGCAGAATGTATACTGATGGATCAAGAAAAATCACAACAAAATGGAATACAACTCTCATGTATGGGCCGGTGCTTCAAAGTCTGTTTTGAAGTTGCTCGACCGCGTACAAGAGAGAGCGAAGAAGCTCATCGGTGACAGTAGGGTAGCCAACTCTATTGACTCACTGGAGCATCGACGCAACGTGGGGTGTGTTTCACTGTTCTACCGATACTACAACGGAATGTGTTCTGGTGAAATAAGGGAGCTTGTGCCGGATAACCGTTTATTTCTGCGAGCTACGCGCTTTTCACATAGGGCACATCCTTTTGTGGCTGAGTTGTCAGTGAATCACACCACGCATTACAGAGAGAATTCGTTCTTTGGCCGAACGGTTCGTATGTGGAACAAACTTCCAGCAGAGATCTTTCCTGTCAGTTTTAACTTGGGGAGGTGCAAATCGAACGTCCACAAACACTACTCCATCTATCCTCCTTCCCATAACCAACTTTCCTAGCTCTGGCAGAATGCATCGCATATGTAGGGGTCATCCCCTGAGTGCTGGTCCAAAAAAAAAAAATGATCTGTGGCGTAGATTCAGGAGTCTTCTCAAGGGACCTTGGAACAAGACTTTCGCTCCCACGACTCCCTGATGAAGCTAGTGTATTTCAGGCAGAAATATTGGCTATAAGGGAGGCGGCTAGGTTATTAATTGACAGGGGTGTTCAGGGTAGAGTCGGCATCTTTGTTGACAGCCAGGCGGCACTCCTGTCTCTGAGATCGTTCACTACTTCTTCCACCTTAGTAACTCAATGAAGGGAGCTTCTATCCAGATTGGGATATCAGACTGACACTACTCCCATCTGGGCTCCCGCACATAGTAACTTCCCTGGAAACGAACAGGCGGACGAGCTAGCTAGGGCTGGATCTGCTATGAACATCTCCACCGCTGTATCGGTAGCCATGCCGTATGGCGCTATAAGATGCGGCATTCAAGGCCATTACCGGCAGAAGGCTGAAGACAGGTGGCGCAAGCTGGACACGTGTAGGGTAGCTATAAGTATGTGGCCCTGCTACGACGACAAAAGGACAGCACAACTGATCAACAGGAACCGTAGTCACATCTCAAGACTCGTGGCGGTAGTGACGGCGCACTGGGTAATAGGCAGACATGCTGGTAGAATAGGTCTCTCCTATAATGCATTCTGTCGCAGCTGCCGAGACCAGAGCAAAGAAGAGACAGTTTATTACTTCTTTTGTGAATGCCCGGCATTGCACCATACGGGATACAAAATCTTAGGCAACAGTATAGATAATATGCGACCTTTCGGAGCTATCAGGTATAGGTCTAGGTGACCTTATTAGATATCTCAATGCGACAGGTTGGACCTAGCATCCATCACCGTATCCGAGATCTGGACTCGGTTCTAAACAGGCTGACACTGAGGAGTGGAGTGGTCTTTTAAAACGGGATCTCAGAGATTCTACTTGAATGCTTGTGGGTTACAGGCAGCCACGTATACCAACCAACCAACATAAATAGTGTAAACGTAAAAGGTGCCCACTATGACATGCCATAGGAATCGATTAATAAACACGCACAGGCCTCTGCATGGAAATTCGTTAGAAAAAGTCAAATTTAAGGCTAGATTTTGTGATTTTGTTGCATAGTGTAGTGAATAATTATATGCTTATTTATGCACTGAAGTAGGGCAAAAAGCTTTACACTAATGAGTTTGTCTTTGTTTTCAACAAACTTTACTTTTCGTTCCTGTTATGAAAACTTTTTCATTGATTAGCGAGATATCATATAAATATAATATAATATAATTTTATATAATGACAGGTTTTTTGTTACTGAAACACTTGCATTTAATATGCTTTAACGTGTAGCGCCGCTAACAGAGTGGCCATTAACATAATGAGGGGTGGACTATTTTTATTCATTGAAGGAGATAAGAACCCTCGCATACGATAGCATCTAACATTTTTGATTTGAAACGCCTGCTGCTGACCTGACTTGACAGAAAACGGCACGACATGCCGTTTTTGTGACTGTACATGTGGATTCAATTAACAAAATTATTTTGGTCGTATAACGATTAGGCTTAATTGGTCGGGACAACCTTGAACTGGGTTACCAACATTTTTACTTAAAAAAAACAATTGTACCCTGAGCTGGGCCATATTACAATGTCTCCATAGTCATTTAATGTTTCTAATATTAAATTTCATTAGATTTACGTATATTTCAAATAAATACTTTAGCATGAACGTATGTTTTTATTATTCGAAGTTATTAATTTAATTATTAAGCTAAAAAATTTTATTCAGGCCTAAGTTGAAATCTGCAAGTCAGTAAGTTAAGTTTTTTTAATTAACTTCCCGCTAATTTTAACCTCTGGAAAGAATCTTATTTTAATTTACAAAATCGCTATAACTATTGAATGAATCATGTGATTCCTACGTGATAAGCGGTGAATTAGTTCTAAGTTTAATGGAACTGTTTGAAACGTGAATTGTTTGGCTCGATTTGGTCCAGTCGTTCTAAAGTTATATGCCGGTCACATACTTATACACACATGCACACTAACACACACTACACACACACACACGCATTAGCACACACTAACACACACACACATACAACCCTGCAGGAGGATAAGCGTCAATTGTCTTTAAGCTACTGGTACGATTACTAGTATAGCAAGCACTAGTTTAAAAGGTGATTGAACATATACAGAAAAGTACTAGTACTTTAAGTAGTTCATTTGTAGATTGATTTGACTTGTAGAATTTCATATTACTTTTTGATCATGTTTTAAAGCGAATTGCTAATTCGCATTTTAATTTATTTTATATTTATTTCTTACAATTTTTAAACAAATTCAAATTTGAAACAAAGAATAGTATTAGAAGACTTTGCCACCTACATATCAGTTTATTTATTCGATAATTTATGTAAATAAGCCGCAGTTTTCTTGTGTATTAAAAAAGTAACATTTTTAAAAGTAAATAAAATTAAAAACTAATTTTAAAATTTTTTATGTTCATATGTAAAATCAGCGATATTTTTTAAAATAATAAAAACTGATATATGTATGTATTGTATGTTCATTAGTGTTTGGTATATGGTGGAGTACCAAACGTAACTCAAGTTGTACAAGATGCTTGTGGATTGAGTGTGCCCTGAAGGAACTTTCCATTTCCTCTTATAAACTAAGAATTCATGAACCAAAGAAGACAAAGACTTAACAAATTTCATTGGGTTTAAAAAACCAATAAATTTAGGGATTTTTTATATATAAACCAGTTCTTAATGCAGAACTAGTATCCGACTAGAAGAAATTATACTAGTACTCATCTAGTACTAATAGTACTATTATCCCCCCTAGTTTCCATCTAGTAACAATGGTACTAGTAATTTTCCAAACACACTCATTGTTAATTTGAGCATTAACATGGTATAGAAAAGTTCACAGTTGAGAACTAGTACTGGTGATTTTTGTACTAGTACAATACTAATTTGATACTAGTTCGATCTCCTTCAAGGAAACTAACACAAACTAGCACACACACACTAGCACACACACACACACTAGCATACACACACACTATAACACATACATACTCTCCCAGGAGTACTCAGGAAATTTTCCTATGAACCAAAAACGTCGAGAACTGATGTAAACTAGAGTTTTTTCACGGGGTAAAATCGGTGACTTACGAATTTTTGAACATTTTCAATTTTCTTTTTGGGAAGTTAAAAATGTTTGCTTATAATTCAAATTTCTATAAAAATTTGTTATAGTATAAGCAGTTTACAAGCATAAATGATCATGCCTTTACTCAGTAGATAGAAGAAAAATTAATTTGAAATTTTCTTTTTTTAAATTTGGTAAAAAAAAATCAGCCTAATTAAAATTTTAAATTAAGAGTACCAAAAGGGATATGGAAAAATTAATATAAAATCCCAAGGCATTGAACAGAAATATATTAAAAATTATAAAAAACTTTATATTCGAACGAGTCTATTTTTAATACTTTCCAAATATTCAATAAATAAAAACTCTATTTTTGTTCTTATTAAAATTTACGTTTTTTTTTGGCATTTGGCTTAACTAAACAAGAAACCGATTTATTTCAATACAGCCGTTGCCAATAATATTCCGTTAGCATAAAAACTTAATTATTAATATTTTATATCAACGTGCAAAAAAGGGACTGAGATAACTTGAAAATATTTATCCCATTGGGTCACAGTTCCATTAAGACACTTCTGGGCGCAATTTTACAACTCTGTACATTTTTCAGTCCGAAAAAAGATTGTGGGGGAGACGTCTCACCTAAATCGTAAAAAATGAAAAACTAAATTTTCGCGGTCCAATTATTTTTGCAGGGTATTAAAACTGTATTTTATGGGGGTCGCTATGGCAAGGGCCGTGGGGGACACATTTTGCATTTGCCATAAAACGCTAAAAATTAATTATTTGTGGGATAATTAACTGTAAAAAAAAAAAAATTTTAATAAGATCATTTGGGTTGGCAAAGGGGGAAGCGGAGGATAGGGCAAAGGAGGATCAGGTTACATCTCAACTTCATCATAAAAGCTTAAAAATGTTATTTTTAAGGAATGTGGTCTTAAGTTATACAATTTGTTAAATTTTTACAATATTTTTGCATATAATAACGCCCAGTAAAGGGGGCGGGCTCCAAAAATTACTTTTTCTGATTTTATGGCCACAAGTTTAACGTGTTGGAGTTTCTTTTGAAATAAAAATATAGCATTTGCGTAACAAAATTTAAAAAAAAACTTGTGTAGTCTTTTAGATTCTGGTCTAGTTCTTTTTAGGGGAACTTTTTCCCTCTGGGTCGATTTAGCACATTTACGAACTTGACCTGTACTATCCTTTAAAATATATTTATGCATAAATTTCAAGGGTTTGGTTTTTTTTGTTTAGACTGAATCCTGACGCACGGACGGACGGAGGGTGGCTAGATCGCCTTAGATTGCAACACTTATCAGGAATATATATATTTTATGGGTTCTCACAGTTATATTTCGCTTCGTTACACACGGAATGACAAAGTGAATATATTCTTTTTTTGGAGGCTATGAAAATTAGTCGAATTAAAATTAAAAATTTTTAGAGTAGCGGAAGGGAGATTGAAAAATTAATATAAGATCCCAATTCATTTGAGAACAGCATTGAACAAAAATAAATTTAAAAAAAGTTAATCACTTCTATTCTTTGCTGTTCCAATAATATTTTATTTTTTCTAAATTTATATATCGCAGAATTAATAAAAAGTAGTCACTACCTAATATCTCATGTTTTTTGAACCACATGAGAAGTATAGATAACGATAACTACGAAATGACCGCTGGGTTGAAATTCTCTATTGTGTTGACATTTCTGTCCAATAAAACTTTACGATCCACAGCGTAGCGGGAGTCATCCCCTGAGTGCCGGTCCTAGTAAAAGAAAAAAAAAGTGCAAAAAAACCAGCATAAATGTAGGAAAATCTTTTTGCACAACTATACGGAACATAAGAATGAAAAAGTGAATGATGGCGATACAGCCCACAACAATATCCTTTATGCACACACACACACACCCACACACATACACACTGGGAAAAAAATCTGTCAGCTAGCATCTAAACAACAAGACATTTTTATGGTATTCCGGTATAGACAGAACCTTTTCTCACTCCTTCATTTTCCTGTTGCTTTGATATTCTCAGAAATCTCTCATAAAGCACAGAAATCACAAACTACATGGAACCATGGGAATAACAAACAACAAAAAAAAAAAGAAGAGATCAAAATGAAATAACAAAGCAAGACCAGAAGTAAGAAAGCAAAAAAGGGAAGAAAAATCAGCTTAAAACGGAATTTCCGTTCAAAAGCATAAAGCTCTTCTTTTCTAACTTTTTATTTAATTTATGATTTAATGCAAGGGGTGATTATAATTTTTTATTGTTCGCAAATATTTTTCAATATATTCAATATAATACTTCGATGGTATCCTTCAATATTTTATGCGATAGAGACATGTTGCAAACGCTGGACAAAAAAAAAAAGGTTAATAAATTTTATTCTCTTCCTGTGGTTGTGGAATATTAAATCAGTTCGTTTTTTTTTTTTTTGCATTTTAATCGTTATTTGTGTTTTTCCTGTCTGTGTTTATTGAAAGTGTCATAATTGCGCCTGAAATTTATGGGTAGAATGATTAAAAAAAAATAAGTAAAGAATAAAAATTAATCATGTATTTAAATAAATACGTTAATAAATTACCTTTTGAATTGTTTGATGGCAAACTAAAGTTATTATTTTATTGCGAACTTTAATTTTTAATTGATTTTTTTTTAATAAATCACAAAAGAAGTATAAGAGCAATTAGGAGAGTGTATAGTCGTTCAATTTACTCTTCAAATTGATGCTGCAGGGCCATTGAAAATTAATAATGAATACAGTTTTAATAATTATAAAATTAAAATCAGTACTAGGACATGGCTGGCGTCTTAAGGCTTGTGTAAATATCCATATAAATATTTATTTAAACAAAAATTTTACACACCCCGGGAAATCATGTGGACTTTGGATTTTATTATTTGCTTTTTATAAATGAATAGATATTAATAAACTCATTTCCATTATTATTTATTTACTGTATTTTGTTAAATTTCATTTTCAATTAGCATGTTTTCTGGTATAGGAACCCCTTTTTTTAAATATGTATCATTATTTAACCAATTAAAATGACATACATGAAATTATTAAAAAAAGGGGTATTGAAATAAATAAAATAAAGGATAATAAAAGTTAACAGATGTGAAGAGAATCAAATAAATCCTTCCCCCCCCCCCCCCCCCTTTTTCCATCATTATTATAAAACATTGGCATGAGGAAGCATGCAATCAATAGAATTTCGTTAAGTCACTGGTTTATGACGACAAAATAGTAACTCTTGAAGCCATGAATTCCAATATATTTGGGTGCTGTTAGCTGAAGTAGTAGAACACGAGACTATGAAGCGGAGGGTCCTGAGTTCGAGCCCGAGCTGAGTCATGAAATATTTTGTTGAATTCTTCTGACCAGCATTAGTGCGTGGTTGTGTTAGTTGTTGCCAACCTGTTTCAGTGATGAAGGCATAGTCACTGATCACTGGACATAATTGGCAGCGACTGACACTATCCTGTACTAAAAAGTAGAGTAAGAGCACCCAGCTTCGTCGGCCGTGTAATAAAAATTAGCCGGCGAAGTCAAAAAGGTTGAAATAGCTACAAAAAATTCTCTACTCCTCATCTTTTTTCATGCGTCCCTTTAATACTATTCCATCCTTTCCAGTTCCGGCACAATGCACTGCACATGTAGGGGTCATCCACTGAGTGCTGGACCAAGGAAGGACTTGTGATACTCTATAAAAAACATATTTTATTATTATTATTATTATTATTATTATTATTTATTAATTTCTCATGCAGCTAAAAAAATGCATTCATTTACTCGTATTCCGCTTTGAATATGACAGTAAAGGCCTCATCTGGAAGTTTATTCCTCATATGGGCAGTTCGATCTAAGAAAGAATTTTCTTTACAATGCGTAGTGCAATACATTGATAAATAAAGAACGCGTTGTATGAAGAAAAGTGTCCGTTTTGGGAGAGAAATCCCTGATATCATTTGAATCCCATTTTATTAACGATAAAACAACGAAACGTTTTTCACTGACAAGCGAAACGTATCCCGCAGACAAGCAAATCGCTTCGCGGGCTGTGTTCGTTATTAAAAAAAAAAACAGTAAAAACGTTATATTCGAGCGGTTCGAATCTTGAATACCCTCCAAATATTTAGTAAGTGAATTTAAAATTTTTAACTTGGTGGGACGGAGTTCCATTATAGAATATCGTACGTCAACGCGCACTAAAGGGGGCGGAGTTCAAAAGTAGACAATATCATCTTTTTCCCAGAGGAACGTATGGGCATTGGTTGATCGTCTTAGACTTCTTCACAGATCAAGGATATATATACTTTATGGGGTCCCATTCTCTTTTGAGCGTATTAAAACTGTATTTTGGGGGCCAATCTGGCAAGGGCTGTGGGGGAAACATTTCACCTTTGTCATAAAACTCTAAAAATAAATGCTTGGGATAATAAAAAAAAAATTATTTATTTTTTGTTATAGGGTCATTTACGGGTCAAAGGGGGAGGAGGGGGTAGGGTAGAAATAGGCAGTCATAAAACTCTAAAAATAAATGCTTGGGACAAATGTATACAAAATTAAATTTTTTTATGGGGTCATGTAGGTGGTGAAGGGGGAGAAGGGGGGTAGGGCAGAGTAGTACCTGGTTTCGTCTCAGCTTCGTCGTTAAAGCTTAAAAATGTTATTTTTAAAGAATGTAGGCTTAAGTAAAACAATTTGTTAAATTTTTATGCTATTTTTGCATATAATAACGCCCACTAAAGTGGGCGGGCTCCAAAAATAATTTTTTTTTTATTTTATGGCTCCAAGTTGAAGGCATTGGACCGTATTTGACATAAAAATATATCATTTGCTTAACAAAATAACCAAAAAACTTGTAAAACTATGTTGTTTTTTCTGGTTTGGTTTAGTTTTTCTTAGGGGAACTTTTTTCGCTCTTGCCCGATTCAGCCCATCTCCGAACTTAACCTGCTCTAAGCTTCAAAATATATTTATACCAAATTTCATGAGTCTAGCTCTTTTCGTTTGGTTTGAATCGTGATTTCCACAGAAGGACGGACGGACGGAGATGCTCAGATCATCTTAGATTTCATCACTGATCAAGAATATATTTCTTTATGGGGTCTGAGATGGATATTTCGATGCATTACAAACGGAATGACAAAGTGAGTATACCCTCCAAAGTCTTTTTTGAAGGGTATACAAAAAAAAAAACATTGCAACTATGATCAAGTGATTCCATAAAGTTGACTACCCTACTGTCTCCGATAAGATTCATTGCCCTCTGCTGTACATGGTCTAGTAGCTTTAAAATGAACTTTGAACTTTTCGTTCGGATGTAAGTGGTATAAATAGATCAGATGTCTTACATCGCCTTAAAAAGACGAAACATGTTACTGCTTCTTTTGATACCAGAAAAATGTCATCTGTGCATTGAACATCACACTGAATTTTCATTCCAAGAACATCAAGCACCACCAATGATTACAGTTCCACATGTAGAGTTTCCCTGATTCACAAATATGATCAATTCTGATTCACAATAATAATTTTCTAGAACTATATGTAATTGTTCCAAGAAAAAAGAAAAAAGCATTACAAATATTGCAAATTTGATGTTGAAAACCTTTAAAAAAAAAGTCACCCCCCATACAAAATACTTTTAAATGCTAATAAAAATTAAATCGCCTTAAAATATCAATAAAAATGCAGTGTAAATATCGATAGCACTGCAATTGCTGTTTATCCTTTACCATATTTCGAACAAAAGCGCCCAAAGCATTTAATAATTCAAATATTTATTATTATATGTTGCAGTGAACAACAAAAAAATAAAAATTTAAAAAATATACGCATTAAAATGAGACTATTGCAAAAATGTTTTTTAAAAAATTACATGTAATAAATTTTAATTAATATCTTTTATTCAATTCGTTATTGTGCTACAAAATCGTTTTTAATTAAATATAAAAGAACAATTTTAATGCAAAAAAAAAAAAATCAAATGAAATATTTAAGCCAACATAAAACACGAACAACAACAGCCCATTTCATGAATGCTTATGAGTTTAGCCGGCAGAAAAGCTAAAGTTTATGCTGTTTTTGGCTAATGCTTTATACAGCCAGCCATTCGTACAAAGTTGAGGAAATAGAGTCATGATTAAGGTAAATTAAATGCCAAATTAGAGAGTAAAAAAATATATTGTAATTAATTATTCTTGAAATTATTCTATGGGAATATTAACTACAAAAGAGAAAATGTGGTCCAAAAATGTATTGGAATGGAGGACAAAAATATCTTATAATGAATAATTTCGTACAAGATTTACGTGGGCGAAATAAAGAACAAGGTGGCCACAAGAAATTCTTTGTTTTCTAATCTTTCTTATCTCTTCATTATCACAGTAGGTTTCATATCCTGAGTGTCCGGCCAAGTAAAAAACAATTAAGAACGTTATATTCGACCGGGTCGAATCTTAAATACTTTCCAAATATTTTGTAAATAAAAACTCTATTTTGATCCTTATTAAACTCTACATTTTTATGGTATTTGACTTACATAAACAAGAAAAAAATGTATTTCAATACGTCCGTTGCCAATATATTGCGGGGAGCATGACTGAGACACTTTTCCATCTTCATAAAAGCAATTTTCGTATTAATATTTTATATACGACGGGCAAAAAAGGGACTGAGATAAGTTAAAAATGGGTCAGAGTTCCTTTAAAACATTTCTGTGCCCAATTTTTTTTTTTGTTTATCTTGGACTAGCATTCAAGGGATGACCCCTATATATGCAATGCATTGCGCCGGAACTGAAAACGAGGGGATAGTATTGAGGGGACAGATTAGGAAAGATGAGAAGATAGACAGTTTTTTGTAGCTATTTAAACCTTTTTACTTCGCCGGCTATTATTTTGCTACAGGGCTGACAAAGGTGGGTGCTGCTACTCTGCTTTTTAGTACATGATAGTGTCAGTCGCTGCCAATCATGTCCAGTGATCAGTGACTATGCCTTCATCATTGAAACAGGCTGGCAACAACTAACACAACCACGCACTAATGCTGATCAGAAGAATTCAACACAATATTTCATGACTCAGCGCGGGCTCGAACTCAGGACCCTCCGCTTCATAGTCTCATGTTCTTCTACTTCAGCCAACAGCACCCACAATTTTAGAACTCTACACAGGGTCACTACGGGAAGGATCGGGGAGAGACATCTTACCTTTGTCCTAAAATCTTAACAATTAAATTTTCCCGGTAATTAAGTGTAGAAAAAATCAATGAGTGTTCGAACTCACGGACGATGTGTTAACACCTTTTTGTTTATTTATTTTATATTAAACCCACAAAAAACAAAGAGAATGCAAAGCAACAGACAAATGTACATACATACATTGTTATGTTTGTACATAAGCTACATACGTTGCTGTCTTGCTATCTCATTTTTATATATGTACGTATAACCACGTCACTATTCTCTTTGCTATGCATAAGACAAAACCGAAGATCAACATAAAACACTTTTTTAATATTACTCCAAATTTATACTCCGAATTAAAACACTTAAATCTCCGCTCGCCGATATCGGATCGCCTTAATTCTTCGTCGAAACCCGCACTAGCGTTTTAATCCAAAAACTAATAAAATCGGCTATGAATTTCCGGAGAAAATCGCGTGGGAAAATTATATGAAAATCGCCCAATAATCACTTTCAATACCGACTGCCAAGCAACAACAACAAACAAACAAACTCTTACACTTACACTTGGGTATGTATTGAAACTGATAGTTTACTGCCCTAGAGGCGCGCATATAGATGTTAACACATCAAACAAAATTTTTTCCATATTGTCATTTGGAGGGCAAAGGTTGGAGGGTAGGGCAGGCGAAAATCACGAAACATCTTACCTTCATCGTAAAAGCTTATAAATTAAATTTTTAACCCTCGGAGGTATAACCAGGTCTGTGCAGACCTTTTGCATATAAAATTGTGTATAACTTTTTTGTTTTTCATGTTAGAAACAAATCCTTCCATGACTTCCTGGAGCAACATTCTCCAGACATAATAAACAAAAAATCAGTGCGATTACAGGTCCGGATTCGCGTTAATCCAGGTTTTAAAATTGTTTGGTTCAAACGTCATAACCAGGTCTGTGCAGACCTATGAATAATTAGTACGGGATGAATAGGGGGCAGGTGATTGAAACCGTTTTTGAAAAGTATTTGGAAAAGAACATATAAATGTATATGTATATAAAATGTAAATATTGAATATAGCGCAAGTAAAATATTGTTACATCAGCAGATAATTTGAGGAGTACTCATTTGATATTTTCAAGAAAAATAAAAAGTAAAGAAGTATAACTGTATTATTTCTATAAAATAATCGATAGAAGTTTAAATATTCAGTATTTTTAGTGAATAACATTTATTTGGATTTTTTCTACAAAATCAAACGGTAAATATTTTTATGGTTCGTTTTCTTATAAATTCTGCTTAGAATAAATTTATCTTTGAGTATAGAAAAATGACATCAGCATTTGCTACCGATGATATGATGGACGTTGTGAACTGTACCGCAAGTTGTTTATGTTTACCAGAAGAAGAGTGAAGCCAAATGGAAGTAAGGTTAGGATTGTGGTTAGCCGCTGATGATGAACATCCCGATAAAAGTACTGCTTTCGAAGGTGATGATGAAACAGACTTAGCCATTGAGATAGAGAGAATTTATGATGATGATGACGACTTGGAAGAATTTTATGAAGACACGCCATGGACTATGGCCCGTCAAGGTCCAGTTTCGGGAACCGTGAGAATTTAATTTGATAATAGCAGCACAATATCATATTCGTTCATTGAATTCGAATTTTAAATTAATTTTCCAACTTTGTTGGTAATTGGTAGCTGTAAGGCTTCGGATAGATGACCAACCATTCCATGCCGTATCTTCTTCCAGTCGACCATCTTGTTCTCTTTGTTATAAATTGGACAAAAAGCAACGAAAAACACGGTTTCATTGCATGTATTGCAAAAAGCCGGTATGTTTACTGCATTTACATACTAGGTCCTCATGTATTGAATGCCGTGCATAAAATGTATTTGATTACTTTTAGCTAATAAAACAGCGTATATAGATAACTAAGATGCATGTAAATGTGTTTTTATTATTAATTTTGTGTTTTTGTCATCATAAAACTCATTTATACACACTTTTAGGACACCTGTATATGTATTTCCATACAAATGCCATATAGGTCTGCACAGACCTGGTTATACCGTTTAGCGCCAAAAAATCCTTATACCTCGGAGGGTTAAGGAACGTAGGCTTAAGGACTACAATTTGTTAAATATATACACTATTTCTTCATATAATATGTAACTCTAACGCACACTAAAGGGGGCGGGGGTCCAAAATACACTATATCATGTTTTCCGCAAATGAACGTATGGCTATCGCTAGATCGTCTTAGACTTCATCACCGATCAAGAACATATACACTTTATGGGGTCCAATTCTTTTTTGGAGGGCATGAAAACTCAATTTTGTCGGGGTCACTCTGGCAAGAGTCACGTTTGCCATAAAAGACTTAAAATAAATTTTTGGGATAATTAAGTGTAAACATTTTTTTTTTTTTTATAGGGTCATTTGGTGGGCAAAAGAGGTGGATGGCAGAGGAGGATTAGGTCACGTCTCAGCTTCGTCACAAGAAATTCAATACGTTATTTTTAAGGAAAGTAGGCTTAAGTAATACAATTTGTTAAATTTTTAAGCTGCTTTTGCATATAATAACGCCCACTACAAGGGGCGGGGTTTAAAAATTAATTTTTTTTTATTTTATGGTGCCAAGTTTAATGCGTTCGAACTTTCTTGACATAAAAGTATTAGCAAAATTACAAAAACAAGTTTAAAAAGTATGTTGTTTTTAGAGGTTGGTGAAGTTTATCTTAGGGGAACTTGTTCCCCTCTAACCCGATTCAGCCCATTTACAAACTTGACCTGTGCTATCCTTCAAAAAGTATTTATGTCAAATTTCAGGGGTCTGTCGCTTTTCGTTTGGACTGAATCGTGATTTCCACTGACGGACGGACATGTCTTAGATTTCATTACTGATCAAGAATATATATGCTTTATGGTGTCTTAGAGGGATATAACGCTGCATTACCCTTCAACTCTTTCTTGGAGGGTATACAAATAACATATAAATATAAGGACACCCTTTATATATATTTTTTTATGTAGTAATTTTTTAATCATAATTTCCCATCACCAGCTGTACACCTCAAGAGCCAGTCGTAATCGCTGTCGTTTTGCCTCCAACCCTTTTAATTGACTAATTAAACTAACAAACCAAAAAAAAAAAAAAGGAAATGAAGAAAATGTACTAAATTAAATAGCCACTAAAAATGACAGGATATAACACAGTACAGCGAAGTAGAAAGTGGAACAAAAACTAACGCAAGTATTTAAAAAAATAAAACTAATTGGAAAAAAACTACTTTAAGCAAAATGGAAATAAAAAATAAAAAATTACTAAAATATTAAGGACTTAATAGATGGTAAATTGAAGTGAAAACTTTATGGAAATATATTTCGCTGAATTAAGAAAAAATATTGTTCTAAAATCTTTTTTTTTTATATAAAAAAAGAGAAGCAAATTTGTGGGGTACTTTCTATACAACCTTATCAGAAAATGGGATATTAATTGAAACCTAAAAACTAGAACGACATTAAAAAGAAAATTATAATAAAAATTGCATGCAAATGACCTCATAATTTAACACTTTAATTTACTTTTTTTTATTTCTGTCATAAAGTGAATTTTTTTTTTGCCCCAACTATTTTCACTTATTACTCCTAAATACTCGGGCTAATAGTGAATGCTAAAAAAAAATAATTTTATATTATGCTATACATATTATTCTTTGAATTTGTCCTTTTTGGCCAAAGTAAATTCAATAGAGTTTTTGCCAAAAGGGGCTGCAACATCAGAAAGGAAAATATTAAGCATTAGTGGCCATAAAGTCAAGATAGTCCTTCGTATATTGAAAAGAAGGAAGAAGAGACATTTAAAGCCATTAAATAAACAAGCAATATACATACGAGTATATAATAGAGAAATAAGAGGAAACTTTATGTGCGAAAGGAAATATCTAATATAGAGGGTGTTCCATAAATCAAAATTAAACTGGATAATGAGTGCTAATGAGGCAGACAGTGAGTGGCAGTTGCCAAAGAAATTTTTAAAATCTACTTCATGTATTTTTAAAGTCGGTGCTGTTTAAATCTTTACTAGGGTTTGTACGATTCACTACGATCCTTTTGTGGGAGTCACTACAAAACTTTATTTCTCTTAATATTATTATTATTTTATTTTTTGGTATTCACACGGTGTTTCAGTGCAGTTCAAAAAAATGTCAGTCTTAAAATAGTAAGTCTTTTTGCACTATTTTTATTGCTTTGTCATAAAATAGCAGTAGATGTCTGGCCAGAACAGCTGAAATTCGTGAGTCGAAACGATCAGGATAGTAGCCACTGCTTATACTGGGTGGCCAAATTTGAGGTTAGGAAGTAAATTGGCTGTCAAATTATGAAATGTCAAAAATTGAGCTGCCATCTTTTGACATTTATTTAGTGAATTGTTGGGAAATTTTAACCAAGGAAGTCCTTCTCTCATTATTATTGCCATCGAATGCTTGCGAGTTGGCTGCTTGAGAAACTGAAAAAGCATTACGTAGAAACAAAGTTACCGTATGGTGCGGTTTGTAGTTAGATGGCATCATCGGCCCGTATTATTTTTTTTTTAGAAAATGAGCAAGGAAATGCCGTCACCAGGAATTCTCTGCACTACCAAACCATGATAAGCGATTTCTTGTGGCCACAGTCGTCCACATAATTCAGTTATTACTTAAGAAATCTCCCAATCGCGTAATATCTCGATTTTGGCGGCGTCAATTGGCAGCCTCGTTCTTGTAATTTAAAGCTGATGGACTATTTTCTCTAGGGCTATGTAAAAGACCAGATTTACGTGAACAAATCACAAACAATTGACGCTTTCACAAATAAAATGCGGAGCTGCATTGAAGGGATAAGTGCAGCTTTTTTGTTTTGGTTCAAAATTTTGCAAAAAAATTCTGATGTCTGCCGATGTGCTAGACGTACACATTTGTCTGATATTATATTCCATTATTAATTCCCATATTTTTACTCTATTCTGGTATCATTAAAGCTGGGTATTCTAAAAAAAACTATGTGTTTTTAAGACAATTTACTTCCTAACCTCAAATTTGCCCACTCTTTATATGATACAAGAATAAAAAAGAGTTTAGAAATTATTTACAATTTTATATCCCTACATTAATTTATATATTTATAAATTGCAAATAAGCAAAAATAAAATTTATCCGCAAAGTTTTAAAATATACAAGTGCTAAACTTATGTAACTGCCAGCCACTGTACGGTTTTCCACTTGCAGCCGCACATAAACTTATTCAGCTCATATCAGCGACAGCATCAGCTTTTGTTTCTGCATACAATTTTGTTTTTCAAGAATCTTGTGCGGCAGAAGAATATATGATCCTCATATTCATACAAAATTACAATGTATTTTAAATCCATTTTCGAAAATTGTACATGCATGTTTTTAATAATTGGGGTATTCACACTTCGTGCTATTTGGTCATATTGTCATAAAGTCATAATATTTTAGACCAGTTTAAAAAAGTTGTTGTTGTGCTGCCACAACATATAAAATAATAGCACTCTTTCCGGTATGTTTTTGTTTTGTCCTAAAATATTTCAGAGATCTGAGTTGAACGGTTGAAAATCTTTAGGTGCCGTCGCTGATATATGATTCACAACTAAAAAACGGTCTATTTGTCTGTACATTAAATCACATTTTTATAACATAAAAAAAATTAAAAGAGAACTAAATCGCAAAAACTAAATATATACAAGTGAAAAATCTTTCTCGTTTAACTTACGTAGCTGGCAGCCACCGAACGTTTCTCCGTATGACGCCGCAAAAAAAAATGTATTCAGTTTATATCAAGGCAGCAGCTATTTTAGTTTATACATACAAAATCATTTAGATATTCCTGTGCACCAGAAGACAAATTTAATAATTTGAAATGGAAATGGAGTTTTTCTCATATTCAAACAACTTAATTACAATTGCACTATTTTTTTTTTTGTTTTTTTGCTTTGATAACATCTAATTACAAATGTGTTGTTTTCTTATCAGCTGATCGATGTTTGAAATACCACACTAAGTTATGACGGATTGTTCACACTAGTCATATTTTTAGTGCTATTATTTTATGACTTATGACTTTATGACTACAGTGTGAACACCCCAAATATTATTAAAAGAAGAATATTTTTATTCACACTCAACCTCAAATCTGCAAAGTGCAAATGATGATTTTTAAGAATTTTATTAAATTGAATTTAAATTTTACTAAGAGTGTAGTATTTAGAATATTTTTATAAACATCAAACTAGCAGAAAGGATCAATACTGATTACGGCTCCACTACAGCGTCGTCTCATCAGTGTTCGTTGTTCAACTTTTTCCTTTTTTTTACGGTGGTACTGGTCACAGAGTAGCCTATAAGAGCTTCAATTAACCTAAAGTCAACCCTTTTCTGTTGTAGTTATTTTTAACAGCTTATTTATTACACGTATGTATATTAAAATGTTTACTAATACATATAATAATATAAATACATTATATAAAAAAGCCTGTTTTACAGTTTTCGAAATGTATGTATATAACTTTGTGTGAGTTTAGTGTATAACAATAAGTAAATAAATAACCTATTTCTTACTGCGTGGGTTAGCGAAGGATAACAATATGTTTTTGTATGTAATTGCTACCTTAAGGAACTTTGCCTAATAATGGGGTTTCAAGCAGTTTTAAGTTTTCCTGAAAACTGCTGCATGTGTTTAATGTTAAAAATTTTATGCTTTTCAAGTTTTGTTCCATTATTTGAATGTAATGACATAAAGGAGTATCTTTAATAATATATCAATTTCCTGAAATATAAAAGAGTTATTACAAATTTGTTTTAATTTTGATTCCCAAATGTTCATTATCTTAATAAATTATTTTTCATTACAAATAATAAGTGTTTAAATTGTTTGTCCATACGTTTACTTCTGTGTGTCCAGCCAGTAAATTGCCCTTCTGAGATATCCATTGTTTTGTTTGTAGGATTTTGAAAGAGCTTTCATGTTGTTCTCCATTTTGCAAAATTAAAAAAAAAACACACTTTTTGATTTATGTGAATTTTTGCGATTTTTATAAATTTTGCAATCAAAAATTATAACTAAAATTGTTTTCGAAAAAACAAACTGGCGTCATAGACATAAAATGTTGAATTGTAGAAGTTAAATATATTTTTAAAATAATGGAATGGGACATGAAGAAAATAATCAAACGGTAGTACGGGATAAAAACAATAATATGTGGACATTAGGTGGATACAGTTCTCGGATACTTTTCCATAATAAAATTTGTGTGAATAGGAACTGTTATCACATTCAACCAAGCCACCTAAGAAGTGGTGACAAACACAATACACATGAGAACTGATGATGAAAGTGTTGCGGCTTTCGAAAACAGCTGGTCTGCTCTGCTGTGTAAGTTGAATAACTAAAGAGCTGATGTTAAATTTCCTATGTGCCTTGGAATATTTATCATGTCCTTTTGAAATTTAAAGTGTTGCGGCTTTCGAAAACAGCTGGTCTGCTCTGCTGTGTAAGTTGAATAACTAAAAAGCTGATGTTAACTTTCCTTTGTGCCTTGGAATATTTATCATGTCCTTCTGACATTTAAAACAAATTTCGTACAATTAGCCTATAAATATTAATTCAATTTAATGGAATATCTTTTAATAAAACATTCAGAAAATGGATAGTGAACAAAATAATCAAGCGTTAACACGGAAATTAAAAGTGTGCTACCATCGGTTTCAAACAGTTCTCGTATGCAACTTTCTAATAAAATTTTTAGAAATCAAAACTGTTACCACATTCAACTAAGCCGCCTACTAAGTGCTGAAGACAAAAATACACATGAGTACTGATGATGAAAGTGTAGCGGCTTTCGAAAACAACTGCTCTGCTCTGCTGTGAAAGTTGGATAGTTACAGAGTGCTTTTGGCTGAAGTAGTTAACACGAGACTATGTTGCGCACGGTCCTGAGTTCGACTTTGCGCTCAATCATTGCGTCGAATTGTTCTGATCAGCATTAGTGCATGGCTGTGTTAGTTGTTGTCAGACTGTTTCAGTGATGAAGGTCATAATTGCCAGTGAATGACTATCGTGTACTAAAGAGCACAGGAATCCGTTGGCCCTGTAGGAAAAAATTAGATGGAGAAGTAAAAAGGTTTGAATAGCCACAAAAATTCTCTGTCTGCTCATTTTTCTTCATCTGCCCCTTCAATACTATCCGCTCCTTTCTAGTTCCGGTGCAACTCACTGCATATGTAGGGGTTATACCCTGAGTGCCGTCCGAGTGAAAAAAAACTGCTGTTGACTTTCCTCTGTGCCTTAAAATACTTATCATGGTCTTCTGAATTTAAATAAAAAATATAATAAAATTCTTTAAATTATGATTACAAAACATCCTCGCCATAACGAATTGTTCACTACAACGATTAGGTCTGATATTACATTCGACTCCGCTATATTGGAAATAACCAAAACCCAAATTTTATTTTCAGTTATCCGATTTTGTTTCTAAAACGTAGTTAGAATTACTGAAATTTTTTACAGTTAAGCGTACTGCTTAAAATCAGTAAAACAATATTTTTTATATTAAATGTCTAGCCACTTGCATTGACAATATAATAGAAAAATACAATAAAGTACGTAAGAGCGAAAAGGACAAATACATATTGCCATTAAATTTTTTAACGGACAAAGCATGCACAATTTTTTCAGCCTTTAGTTATGCAATCGATTCGATGTCATTGTTTATTTTTGCACTAAAGCGAAGTAAGTTTCATAAAAAACGTAGTTGTGGGCTTGCTTTTGGTTTTCAGTAATACGATATTTTCAATAAAGCGATGTTTCGCTAAAGAGAAGTGAATAAGTGTGCTTAAAATCAGTGCTTTCAGTTATCCGATTTCTTTCAATAAAGCGGGTTGCGCTAAAGCGGATTCGACTGTAATTCGCTATATAAATTATATCGTATATACAAAATACCTATAATATAACGTTCCTTCAGATACAAGTATGTATGTACATATTTATGAATATTAAAATAAAAAAATATTTTCAAAACTGAAAATTTTATTTATAAGTTCCAAAAAAATCGGAAATAATTTATTTATTGGTTTATCCAAAAAAGTATGCTTTAATATTGACTGCTGAAAGAACTGCGTATTGGAAACTTAGGAAGTTCTATAAAAAAATATTACTCATTCGCAACCACCTGCAATTCTGTTTGTAGTTATCGACAAAAGTATGCAGTAGATATTGTTCGCACATATACAGAGGCATTAGTCATTCGTAATCACTTTCAATGTTATTTTCAGTTATCGTCCACACATAGGAATCAGATACTTCTTACACATTTACTAACAATCAATAAGTACAGATACCAAAAATAGGTCATGAAAACTCTCATGTGTCTACAAATTAAAATTTTTAACTCAAATTTTATAATTTTATGATAAAGCTAATTTTTTTGGAAAATAATTTAATAAAGTATATGTTTTGGTATTTATTTGTTATATATTATTTTTAAACTTTGAACAAATACTTTTTTAAATTCTTCTCCAAAAAATTTAGTTTCATTATAAAATTATAAAATTTTAGTTAAAAATTTAAATTTTTAGGCACAAGGGAGCCTTTATGACCTATTTTTGGTATCTAGACACGTTCAGATTATATTGGTATGTTCACAAAAGTTGTTGGGCTACAATTTTTCCAAATCTAGTATACGAAAAATCAGGATTGCCTAAAAGTTATGATCAAATAATTAAAGCAAAAATTTTCCTTTCACTTTTTTTTTAAAAAACTCTTAAGATAAAGTAAATTCTTGTCATAATATTTTAGCAAGAAATATTCAACCTACTCTTGGCTACTTGTTTGACGAACATTGTTAAGCAATATTTTTAAGCGCTGATTAGCAAAACCTGAGGACACCTTTTTTGGGCAATATGCTGATATTGGGTATGGGCCTCCAACCATAAAAAAATTGTCAGCACATTGGCAAAACTAAGTATAAGGTTTTACTGCAATTTGATAGTAGAATCGAACCCATATAGTCACGACCTTGCATTTTTCAAAAGGTCTTCATTTGTCCCATAATGTAATTCAAAAAATTAATTTTTATTAGTTAAAAAAAAATACCAGACACGAATTTTTCTGATGAATCCATTTGTTTTTCATAGTACCTTTTTTTATATACTTTTTTGTTTACCAACGGCAGACTAATTGTATGAAAGTGGAAAAACAAAACGGATTTATGTAGTAAGAATTTTAACGAACATTTTATATTGCTATATTAAATTGAATTAAGATTCTATAGGTTAATTGTTCGAAATTTTTAATTTAAATCTCAGAAAGACATGATAAATATTCCAAAGCACAAAGGCAAGTCAACATCGGTTTTTGTTATTCAACCTACACAGCAGAGCAGAACAACTGTTTTCGAAAGACGCAACCCTTTCATCATCAGTGCTCATGTGTATTGTGTTTGTCACCACTTATTAGGTGGCTTAGTTGAATGTGATAACAGTTCCTATTTACACAAATTTTATTGTGAAAAAGAATATGAGAACTGTATCAACCTGATGTTAACATGTTATTGTTATAATACCCGTGTTACCGTTTGATTATTTTTCGAAAACAGCTGTTCTGCTCTGCTGTGTAAGTTGAATAACAAAAACTGATGTTGACTTGCCTTTGTGCCTTGGAATATTTATCATGTCTTTCTGAGATTTAAATTAAAAATTTCGAACAATTAGCCAATAGAATCTTAATTCAAAATGGATTTATATTGAATAAAGTTTGTTTGTTGTGTTTGCTGGATTTTCAAATCCTATGGTTTTGTTTTGTGTAATTCTCAATTCATTTGTGGAAGTTTATGTATAAGCTAAGAAGTTTGGTTATTTTGGAATTAGTTTAAAGTCTACTGATGATTTGGTGTAAGAACCAATGAAATCCAGGCATATAGACATACTTGACCACATAACAAAATCAAAAAGCACTACTATAACAATAATATTAATATCAACTCTATAGTTCCTTAATACCGGGTTTCACAAAATACAGCTTTATTGCTATTAGTTTTCGCATCAGCCGACTGTGTGCAAAGGGAATCCAGTAATAATCATTAAGTAACATTTCATATAATTTTGCACTGAATCTTGAAAATATCAAACATTATTTATAATGAATTTGTGATAGATGATACAATCACCTTACAAATGAAATGGCAAATAATTTGTATCTATAGATTAAAACAAGTACATACTCTTGAGTTTATTTCTAAAGAAAAAGTAATAGATAGATGACCTTGTGCCACACATACTCGTACACATATGAAAACATAGAATGACGAAGGATGATATATATATGTAAGTGTGTATGTAAGCTGAATTGTATACTTATGCACTCTTCGAATGTACGAGCTTTTACGACAATAGGATTGAAAGGATGCACCTGTAAGAGAGCTTTTGAAACTGCATTAATTAGTGTAAAAGCAAAAGAAAAAAAAAAATGGTTTATGGTTTTAATTTCTGTTTTTAATTAAGTTTTATTAATTAAATCTCTGAGAACTACCAGTTGTGGCTGGGATTATTTTATTTCATTTTTTTATTTCATATTCTTTAGTATGGAATTTGCATTTGTTTCAATATCATTAGTATAACATATACAATTTAGTTTAATTACTTGTGTAGAAGATGTTTTACATTTGCGGTTATTTAAATGGAAAAATTCTAAACGTGTTTAACTTATGAAGCTGTTAGCTCGGATAGCAGTTTTGCTTGGTCATTGTAAAATGCGGCATAGGAAAAGAATATTATTTATTTTATTGCCGGAATATTTGATTTTATTGAAATAAAATTTTATTAAATAAAAATGTTATGAAATTTTTTATTTGACATATTGTCATAATTATATTTTAAATGAAATTTATTTTTTGATGGTTAAGCAATGCCTATATGCATTTCATTGATGCAATATGTCAAACAAAAAATTTCATAACAGTTCAGTTTAGATTTTATCTTTCATTTATAAATACATTTCTTGTTATCAAATTGATTTCTAATTGTATAAAGGTGTAGGAAAATAAAAAGGATTCATATCGAATATAATTTATTTGTTGGGTTGTTTTTGTATGACTTTCAAAGCCTACTATTCTTATTCTGCTGTGATTTTTGAAAATACTTTGTAATTCACAAATTGTGAATTCTCAGATGGGTTTCGAAAGTATGTGCTTAAGATAACTTTTTAAAGCTATGGTTAAAGTCTACTGATGATTTGGTAAAGCACCAATGAAATGCATATAGACATTGCTTAACCATCAACAAATAAATTTCATTGAATAAAAATTTTGTTAAAAAAAAATTTTAAATAAAAAATTTATCAAAAAAAAAAAGATTTTAAATAAAAATTTTATTAAAAAAAATTTTAAATATAAATTTTATTATAAAAATTTTAAATAAAAATTTTATTAAAAAAAATTTTATATAAAAAATTTATCAAAAAAAAGATTTTAAATAAAAATTTTATTAAAAAAAATTTTATATATAAATTTTATTATAAAAATTTTAAATAAAAATTTTATTAAAAAAAATTTTAAATAAAAAATTTATTGAAAAAAGATTTTAAATAAAAATTTTATTAAAAAAAAATTTTAAATAAAAAAGTTATCAAAAAAAGATTTTAAATAAAAATTTAATTAAAAAAATTTTTAAATAAAAATTTTATTAAAAAAAAATTTTAAATAAAAATTTTTAAATAAAATTTTATTAAAAAATTTTTCTAAATAAATTTTTTATTAAATAAAAATGTTGTTAAAAAAAATTTATTAAATAAAATCAAATGTACAGAAAAGATGTAGTAACCCAATTTAAGTTTGCGTTCCGATAGTACCCAATAGCAGTTGCAATTTTTTGGGACTAGTGGAGCCTTCAGCTCAAATACAATAGGGACAATACAACAACACTGTGGAACAAATTCAGGTTAGTAAAAGCTAGGTCAATTCTGAGAGTGAGGGGTGAAAATAGAGGCTAAATTAGAAGGCCCGTATCGCGGCGTTTGCTTATGTTAGTTCGAATTTTTTTTTAATCGACCTTCGAACTTTGCAGTCAAATGCCGATTTTCACCATATTGTTTATATGGCTTTTTTTCTATAATTCGTTGACTAATTGATATCTTTTAAATCTGTAAAAGCTAAATTATTATGCCCAAATAATTATACGGTCATACATTTTTTATTATGATATTTTTTTAGCCAACCAACGAAAATAAAGAATCAATTTTGTTCCCAAACGAAATTGAATTCTGTCACGGCACGTCTGCGTATGATTAATATTTGTTGTTTATGGAATCGTATTACTCATACGTCTTAAATATTGATTTAGAAACAAAACATCTTTCGTTACGGTTGTTTTTTCGAACTAACATGAACAAACGCCGCCATATGGGTCTTCTAATTTAGCCTCTATTTTCACCCCTCATTCTCAGAATCAACCTAACTTTTGCTAACCTGAATTTGTTCTACTGTGCAATTGTATTAGGAAATGAAATTAACTTATAGACAAAAAAATCGAACATTTAGATTTTTTTGTTTGTTTATAAATTCAGAAAGACATGATAAATATTCCAAGGCACAAAGGAAAGTCAACATCAGTTTTTAGTTATTCAACTTCCACAGCAGAGCAAAACAACTGTTTTCGAATGCCGCAACGCAGCCACTTATTAGGTGGCTGATGGTAACACATTTTCAAAATATAATATTTGCAGAAAGTGTACTAATGACTTCAAATTTTGGTGCAAGTAAAATAAATTTTTAATCAATTGTATTGATGCAGTTAATAATAAAAAATGTTGATACTTGCGAAGTAAAGCAAAAGTAGTTTGCTAAACATGACTCTAATATTTTCGACTGGGGCCAATTGTCCTATAATCTCAAGTAAAAATCATATGATTTTATTTCATAACTTTTGATATGCATTTTTCAAATGCAATCACTTTTAATTTAATGAAAATCGCATTTGCTTTAAACAATTTTTCTCTTGCATTTTGACAATTTCTCTCACAGAAGAGGCAATCTTTCCAAATAATATAACTATAATTTTTCTTTGTAGAATATAAACTATGAACGTATTATTTTTAACCTATTGAGCTTATGGGAAAATTCGAATTTTTCAGTAGAAATTAAAAAGAAGTGCGATAATATAAATGTTCTATGCTAAATTCTTTTTAAGATCAATAGATGATGTTTTTAAAATTTACTAATAGCACGTGTACGCATTTTTTTAAAATTGAATCAGTTGAGTGCATAAAATTGTGTCTTTTTTTTACAATAATCTATAGCTTCGTTTTGACTGCTGTATGCCTTGACGGCAGTACGAAAAGACATGCGCTTTTAATGACTGCAATATGAGTTGCAAAATAACCTAAATCGACTATGTGCCAACACCGAAGTGCTACTAATCTAAATTTGGCGTGGGAAGGAAAATCAGTTCAAAGTCAAACGGACTACAGCAAAAAAAAAATTCAATATTCAATTAATAAAATTTTTGCTCACTTACTAACGTTTGATAAAGTATAGATCTTTTCACTCAGAAAATTTAATTAGATTATACAACATTCATGTTAAAACTAAAACTGTCCAAAAAGGATTTCTGTTTTCTCTATATTTTTCATTTCTGACATCAAAATAAAAAGTAATAGGGAAAACCATGTAAAAATTCTTATTGCTCTTAAGCAAAATGGTATTCAGCTTAGGCAAGTAACCATGCAGTAATTCCTATGCAAGACATTTTGAATGCTGCTGCTGTCCATATTTATACCCTCTTGATCATACCCAACTTTTTAATTAACATTCTTTAAAATTCATTTACAAAACAAGCACAAAAAAACCCTTTGCTGGCACTAAAAAAAATAAAATACTTAAATTCAATCATGGCAGCACATTTTGCATTATTTATTATCGTTATTAATAATTTATGAAACTGTTTAAAAGCCACTGGAAACATAAGCACACAGGAGCACGCTACTGCTTGCTACCGAATCATACAATATGTATTATTTGACAATGTAACGGAAATTAAATCATATTAAGAGAGTGACCATGACACAATGACTAAAAACACATGCACGTGTACGTATAAATAAAAATAAAACAACAGCATCATCAGCATCATCATCATCGTCACCATCAACAGCGCATATAACAATATATCTGTCCATGAATACTTTTTTTTTTTTTGATAAATTCATGAAAATGGGACAATGCTTTTTTGCCGCAAAAGGTTATATACCAAATATATATATATCTATACAATATTTATTTACCGCATAAAGCCCTGATGAATGAAAGTAAATCCGGCATAAAGCCAAAAAAATTAACCTCAAATAAAATACAATTGACACTGAGTGACAAAAAAAAAAAGGAAAATAAAACAAGATTGAGAGCGGTAGCAAATATATTTTATACTCCTCTCCATCTCCTTATTTTATTTCTCTTTTTCTGACTGAATTTATGTGATTACAGCAGTTGCTACGTCTCTAACGTACAAGAGTCAGTGTTGCATAGTGTGACACAATGGGGCCGTTTGTGGCACTTTTGAGTGATTGATGACTCTGTGATACTCTCTAGTCTTCTTCTGAAAGGGTTTCACCTTAAAATTTAACCAACCAAACAGTTCATCGTGTTATATTTTTTCTTAAGTGGATAAGTCAGTTTTATGATATCGCCTATTACACTATTACAAGTTCCAAATTCCACAAATTTAAATATTTAAGTACAAGTCAATTTTGAAATAATATCCTTTATTCTGTCATGTCAACGCCACTTTACCTACTCCTTGTGGACAACAATTAACTATTTCTGACAGACAGCCATTAGAGACAGAGATTAGTCACAATCTCTAAGGCCTTGAATATAGCAAGAGGCTGTTAGAAATTGTTAATTTGCTTAAGAAAAAGAGTATGGAAGAGTGTTATTTTTGATGTTGTCGTGACATGACGTTGAAAAATTGTTACGGAATAAGGGGGAATAGTTTCTATAAGAGTTTCTATAGAAATGATAATGGAGTTTGTGTAGAAACAATTTTTATCTTCAATAGTCTTAAAATAAAATAAAATGATATAAAAAAAAATTAATTTTTGAACCCCGCCCCCTTTACTGGGCTTTATTATATGCAAAAATTTTGTAAAAGCTTCAAAAATTGTATTACTTAAGCCTACATTCCTTAAAAATAGCACTTTTAAGCTTTTATAACGAAGCTGAGACGTAACCTGATCTTCTTTTGCACATGAATATGTGCACATTTTGTTGTTGAAATTTTTCACGAATTCCTTGAAAATTTCTAGCCACTTGCATTGACAATATAATAGAAAAATACAATAAAGTACGTAAGAGCGAAAAGGACAAATACTTTTTAACGGGCAAAACATATAAAATTTTTTTAGCCTTAAGCTATGCAATCGATTTCTAATGAATAAATTTGTCATTGTTTATTATTTCACTAAAGCGATGTAAGTTTCATACAAAACGTAATTGTGGACTTGCTTTTGGTTTCAGTAATACGATATTTTCAGTAAAGCGAACACTAGCTGCTTTTAAAATCAGTGCGGAGATTTGTATCTCTTTCAGTAATCCGATTTTTTCAGTAAAGCGTGTAGCTCTAAAGCGGAATCGACTGTAGTCTATTTAGTGGGTGTTGAATTTACATATTATATTAAAAAATAGTGTAAATATTCCTTAAGCCTACATTCCTTAAAAATTTATGACTAAGGCAATATATTCTCTGATCTTCCCTTCTCCTATACACCCTTTGACACAAAAATGACTTCATCAAAAAAAATTTTTTTCTGCACTCAACTACCTCGAAAATTCAGTTTTTAGGTGAAATGTTTCCCCCCAAGGCCTTTCTCGGAGTGCTTCTGTACAGAGTTTTAAAATTAGAAATGTCTTAAAGAAACTCTGACGTTATTCATTTATTTCAGTCTCGTTTTCGTATGTTGACATAAAATATTAATACGTATGTTTTTATGCTGATGGAAAAGTCTTTCAGCTATGCTGAAACATTGGAAACGGACGTAATTTTTTTTTCGTTTTCTTAAGCCAAATACTATAAAAATTCAAATTTAAATAAGAATAAAAATGGAGTTTTTATTTACTAAATAAATATCTGCAGGGTATTTAAGATTCGACCCGGTGGAATATAACCTTTTTATTTCTTCTTAAATCAATTATATTTTTTATAAAAAAATATTATTTATAAACAAAAACATAATATATTGGGAAAACTACGAATGCACGGATAAATTTGAATTTATTTAGTGAAGACGCAAACCGGAACTTGTATCAAACCAATTCTGTAGTTAACGAACTCCATTAACCATTTAACAGTTGAAGTAAAATTTGATTAAATTAATTTGAAAACCAAAATTTAGGAACTGGAGTCAGTTCCAGCCAAACCAATATATAGAAATTATGATCCAAAATAAACTTAATAAAAATATACTTGCGGGATGTACTGAAAATGTGACATATTGTACAAAGAATAATTTAAGAAAAACTAATTTCCTTTAGACACTAGTTGTCATTAAGAAAAAATGTGGATAATTACACATATGCCACTATATAGAAATCGTGGTCCAGAGAGCCCTTTAAATAGCTGAACTGGAATACTATCAATGATCGACATATATCGTTCGCCATTACCATGGCCTGCCCAACGTCTTTCATACGGGCTGATGGCGTCATCAGCTCAAAATTCACACCAAACAGTGACTTTTCCGGGATGCATTAGATGCTCTTGGATCTCATCTGGATTGGTGTCGTTCTAAATTGAACAATTCTATTTGTTCACTTACCACCTATACATCCAGTAATGGGCCTCATCGGTGAAAATGAAAATTAGGGTGAGTTGAAAATTACTCATCGAACACATATAATTTTCTATGGTCATATACATTTCAGTTCCAGAGTCAGTTGAATTTTGTAAGAGTGAAAATTGAAGATACTAAAGATTTTTAAATTGGGCGAAGACCGCAAGATGACAATTACGGTCAGTTGAAAATTACTCCAGATCCCATTCAGCGAACACATATAATTTCCTATGGTCATTTACCTTCAGTCAGTTGAATTTTGATCGAAGACACTATCGAAATTTAAAATGGGCGAAGTCTGCGCAGTACGTCCTCGGTGATATGGCAAAAGAGACTTAATAAATTATAACTAATTTGGCAGATGTATTTGGCAGATGTAGGCAAACGTCATCAACTGTTGGAAATCTCTTTATATAATTTTATTACACAAGTAATAACTTTCGCAGCGGTAGCAGCAAATAAATTGTTGAAAGAAGTTAATAATACATGCATGCATACACACATACTTACAAAACATCAAAATGTTTCCTCTGATTTTTATATTAAACTCATTAATATTTCGATTAAAATAACTGAGTATTTACTCTGCCAATTTTAAATGAAAGCAACCATAAATGCTTCCACAAATTTATATAATTTGTAAAACCTACCGCCATTATTAAATGGCTGTTAATATAATGTTATTAATTATTGAAAATAACAATGAAAGCAACACAATAGCAACAATAACAATAAAAGCAACAAAAATTAAACAATTAATATTTAATTTTGAGGCAGCAAACCGGTAAGCCTTACTGTTAGTTCGTCTGTCGACACACACACACGAACAAACACACACATATACATACTCGCACACACACACATACACACACAGATATATACTCACACACACACACACAAACGAAGCCACGGTAAATGTGCATTGTTTTTTAACAATCAGTAATACCGATTCGCATTTTTACGTGTGAAAATATTAAAATTAAAACATGAAATTAACACTATTGTACAACAACAACAACAGACGCGTGTATGTGTGCTGGCAAGCATTTAAATTGCATGCTTTCTGCCCACTCATCTATTTTATGCATTTCGAAACATTATTAAATCATCACTAATTTTGTAATTAAAAAAAAAAAAGTGTGTATAAAACATGTGGTCATGGTCACTGATAACGCTAACATTATTTGACGACTACGCCAATCCTGCTTGCCGTCACACAAATTATATGCTCGTACACACATTTGCCGCTATTTATCAATGGGCTTGTTTAAAATCATGTTTTACATGCCTGCGAGAAAAAAAAAATTGAAAACAATTAAATTAAGTTTATGCTGTTCACTTCGTAAACTCATTTTTGCAATTTTCAATTTGACAACATTATTTATGTGGCAAGTTGTCAGGACGCTTATTTCACCGTTGGGAATTGTTTTTAATTTTAATCATATTTTATTATGAACAAACAATAAACAATAGAGTATCCTTTCTGGAAAAAAAAAAATAAGTACACACACTCACACACACACACACGGAAGTCCTGACTTTTCACAAATATTTGTGATTTATAAAAGGTATATGAAAGGATTTTTTTAATACAAAATTTGTTTCATAAATTTTTTATATATGAAAAACGTTTTTCTACCCTTCACCAAAAATGGTAAAAGTTTGTCATCCCCTGTATAATTTCCACAATATTAATATGCAACCTCATGAAAATTTATATTCAGGATCCTTATGAATAGAAAATAAAAGGTTTCTTTCTGTCTGTGTGTCTATAAGTGAAACGGGATTTCAAAAGGCTTCTAGGGACTTCGGTCTCGATTTAATATATTGTCAAGAATAGATTGCCATTAAAAATGATTCACCTCCAAGATACGGCTCCAGAGCTGGAAATTTAAACTTATTTTTGGTATATAAAAGTAACTGGCTAAAACTTATTTCTTCTGCAGTTCTAAATCTGGCACCATGTAAATTAAATACACCCTCAGGGCAGGGCTGCCAGAAATGCCGATTTATCGGCATTTTGACGATTTTTTACTCCAAAAATTTCAATATGCCGATTTGCCGATTTTACCCCTAAAAAATGCCGATTTTTTAATAATAGTGTGGAACATCTTTTATTATATAATTCTTCTTTTAATAACAATTCAATTGCCTTGTTGTAGCTGTGCACGAAATTCCGATGTTCCTTAGAAAATAAAACTTTAAAAGAAGGAATTCTTTATTCTAAAGATTATTTGTAAATGAAAAATTCTAATTGCGAAATAAATAACGATTTAATAAAAATGTCAAAATCTAATATATATGATTGATTTATGAAAACCACATTATCTCCAATTTTTGTATTATATTTACGAATTTTGTTCAAAAATTTTAGGATAATATTCTAAATTTTTAATTGTATATTGTAACTCCTATTTTAGAACCTACGAGTAGAGTTAATTTTTAGGAAATTCTGAAATATAATAGCAAAATTTTGAAATACTATTGGAAAAGACGTATATATTTTAATTGGAACGAAGTTCCTTATGAGACGTTGCGGAGGGGTACCCTAACCGGGAAGAAACGTCCGTAACGTAAGATATTTTGTTTCTAACTCAATGTTTAAGACGTATGAGTAATACAATTCCATACAAACAATTATTAATCATACGCAGCCGGGCCGTGACAGAATTCAATTTCGTTTGGGAACAAACCTGATTCTGTATTTTCGTTGATCGGCGAAAAGAAAAATCCTAATAAAAAATGTATACCCGAATAATTATTTTCTTTATACCTCGAATAGAACTTAAAATTAATATTTTTATAATAAGGAACTGCGTTCCTATCCGGTGTCCCACGACACCACACATCTTTTTTAATTATTTTATACTGTTTTATAAAAAGCAAGTTGATCTTGTGTATTTTTTTTAAGTAAAAGTCATTCTAAATGAATAAAATAATAAATCGTTTCTTTTAAATTGCCAATTGGGAGATTAAACGAAGCCCCAAAATAATTTCAAAACTTGTGAGGTGCAAATTTATTGATCTATACATGCTGTTTTATGTATAATATTTAATAAATTATATTGAATTGGTTTTGTTTATATGTCAAAATAAGTTTTTTAATTAATGCCGATTTTTTGCGGATTTTAAGAAATGAAAGTGCCGATAATGCCGATTTTTTTTGGGAAATTTGCTGATTTTTCACGAAAAATTTCTGGCAGCCCTGCCTCAGGGCCGTTCTTTTTTTTTTTTTTGTTTAACTCGGACCAGCGCTCACGGGATAACCCCTACATATGCAGTGCATTGCGCCGGAACTAGAAATGAGGGGGTAGTATTGAGACGACACATGAAGATAGAAGAGAAGATGTATAATTTTCTTGTAACTATTTCAACCTTTATTACTTCGCTGGGTAATTTTAGCTACAGGGGCGAAGAAGCTGGGTGCTCTTACTCTGCTTTTTAGTACAGGATAGTGTCAGTCGCTGCCAATTACGTTCAGTGATCAGTGACTATGCCTTCATCATTGAAACAGACTGGCGACAACTAACACAACCATGCACTAATGCTGATCAGAAGAATTCAACACAATATTTCATGACTGAATGCGGGGGGTTGAACTCAGGACCTTCCGCTTCATAGTCTCGTGTTCTACTACTTCAGCCAAGCGCACCCTCATGTAGTGGAAAACATATGAAATGCATCCAAGCAAAATATGACACAATATGAACAGCAATTATTTCAAGAACAATTTTCAAGAGAGCGGAGGTCCTGGCCAGAAGGAACTACCTAAAAGTTTTTTTCGCCTCAGAATAAAACTTCCTATTATATTTAGAACATTTTATAAAATCTTTTAGCCATTTGAAGATTAAAATATTCATTACAATTTTAATGGAAATATTTTAAAAAGAAATAATGAATGCTACTCAATACATTCCACAAAATTTAAACAGAATACCCGAGTTTAATAAAAAATAAATATTTATTATTTTATTTAAGTTGTTCTGCCATCGTTTTATTACTTTTATTTTCTTTTTAGTGTAATTTATAAGAGTATTTTTCAAATAGTTTCGAAAATCCTTAAATTTTGGCCAATAATACCAGCAAAATTACTCATATTTAGTGAATACTATTGACCTTTAAAATGTGTGTGTGTGTGTGTGTGTGTGTGCGTGCATTTTACATATAAAATATAAATAAATATTCAAAATATTTCTACAGCTTTCAAAGCTTATTTACCTTTGATTTGGGGCCATGAAATGGTGATCTTGTAGTGTGTCAGTGTAGAAAATATTGCAAATGGTTTCCATTTGCTAGAGTTGACCGGTTGTTGATTTTAAAATATTCTACCATTTCTTTTTGCTAATAGAATTTTTCAATATAAAAAATTTTCTTTTTTTTTTGTGGCTTTATAAAAAGAATTTTTAAGTTTTATTTTATAAAACCTGCCATGGTTTTAATCAAATACTTTGTGGAAAACTTTTACTGAAATAAAAGTAAAAATATGTTCAAGTTGTTGTTCAGTTTTTTGCTGCCAGCAAATGTAAATATGTAAACAATTTATTGGAATATAAGTGAATGAAATAAACGAACTTTTGCACTAAAGTTGTTAAGAGTTTGTGATTTGTTTTGATTATTTTAAGTAAATCAATATGACATTTCTAACACTTCAATGATATGCAATTAATACTTTTAGAATAGAAAAGTATAAGTTTTGCATTTGGCGGTAATTTTTTATTCAAAGGTTTTTAATATTCAACTAATTGAGTGAAAATGTAAAGGAAGAGTAGTACAGGCTGTTTTTAGTTTCTGCAAAATTAATTGTAATTGACGTCTTGTTTTAATGAAATATATCGAGTGTTTGTTTTTAGCTGCATGAGAACTTAAAATGATAATATAAGGCACTAATAAAGGGTGTTTTTTTGTAGAGTGATACAACTTTTTTTGAGTTGGCATCACTGCTTTATTTGACCACCCATTTAACAGCTGATAGTTGCATTTTGTTTAGTTTGCTTTGACATTTCATTATGGAGGATCGACTTACACCAGAGCAACGCGTGCAAATTGTGGATATTTTTAATCAAAATAATGGTCCTGTTCGTCAAACTTATCGTGCACTTCAAAATTCATTCAAAATTTTATTTTCCCATGAAGCCCATTTTTTGGTACGTAAATAAACAGAATTGTCGCATGTGGAGTGAGGATAATCAACAAGCTTTTGTTGAAATACCATTACATCCACAGAAAATTACTGTTTGGTGCGCTTTATGGGCTGGCGGCGTCATTGGCCCATATGTCTTCAAAAACGGTGATGGTCAGAATGTACTGACTGCTCCTTGTACGCTCCAGCCGTGGCGGCCACATGGCCGAAATCATATTTAAACATTAATTTCATAAAATTTTCTATCCATTAAAGACCGTTTCATTGATATCAAAAATATATTACTATGTTTTATTATGATTTAAACTTGTATCACTCTATAAAAAAAACACCCTATATAGTAAGCATGATATTTTTTCTACTAACAATCTGATATATAATTTTATGGCATTTAATTTTTAAGTATGATTTCTCTTACGGCCACGAGTTGTTGATCCATTCGACCAGTTTTATTTTTGACTACTTTTTTCATAAAATCCGGACGTATGACGTCAATGGTGTTTTGAATATTGATTTACAATGCTTTATAAATTGCTGGATTGTCCTTATATGCCAATAAGTTAATGTCAACGATTAAAAAGTAACTCAAAGGCCTTAATTCATACTAACGAGAAGGCCAGTGAACAGGACATCTCGAAATAAAGCTATTTTTGCAAAGAAACGATTGTTTAGCTCCCTGTATGCGCCGTCTTTTTTAAAGCAAATGTTGTTCACGTTTAGCTGATTACTTTTTGGAGACGAAAATTCAGTCAGCTCGCCATTTACTGTAATGACGGCCCTTGATTATTTCGAAAGAAATTTGGACCGATAACGCCCGCATCATATAAACCCCACAATAGAGCCAATTTTAATGGATTTAGTGGCAACTCTATGACGCCCTGTAGATTGTTTTCGCTTGAAATGCGACAATTTTTCTTATTGATATAGTCATTGAATTAGAAATGCGATTCATCACCAAGTGCAATTCTATGCTAAAAAAAAAAACTCATCTTTGGCTATTTTCAAAAGAGCCTAATCTGGCAAAACTGCGATACCAATTACTGCAGGATGAATTGACACTTCGAAGTCTTCTTTAATATTTCGCCAATATTTTCTTCGACGCGCATATATCTTTGCCTTGTTTATGGTTTTTTACTTGGGAAGAGTACAATTAGTGCAAAAATAATCAATAAATGAGGAATAGGTTGCTAACTAGGCCGATTATGTTGACCGTAAAATGAACGTGTGTGTAAAATGAATCTAAGTGTTCCATGAACTTCACGAACAGAGTTATATTTTTTAAATTAATTACAAACATTTTCTTGTTTAGACCTGGGGGCAAATTACGGAATTCGATATCGATCGAAATTCCCATTTAAATTGTAATGATATTTCGGTCGATATCGAATGCGGTAATTTGGCCCCAGCACTCCGGTCATGAACTCTACTGGGGCCAAATTGCCGCATTCGATATCGATTGAAATTTCCATTTAAATTGTATTGAAATTTTGATCGATATCGAAAGCGGTAATTTGGCCCCTGATGTAATGCAGATTGCTGAAGCCATGAAAGGCGGGAATAAGTACTGAAAGGACACTTTTAACTTCGACGGTGAATGCTACAGTATCGACCAAGAAAGATGCTGTATTCTGCTCTTTGATACATGATATTCAACCCTATCGTGAATAACAAGGGGAATTTTTGTTCACATGAAATTTTTATTCCACTCGAAGGGAAAAATGGTATCGTGAATCTCCCGTGAGAAATTATTGCCGCTATCAGTTCTCAGTGAATGCAAAAAAAGAGAAGAAGCCGAAAACAAGAATTTGTGTTGAAAAATTTAAATTTATGCAATAATTTAAAAAAAGTATGGCAAAATATTTAGTAGGAAAATAATTTGGATACATTTTGGAAACCGAAAAAAAAAACAAATTAGAAATATTCTTAATGCTCAAAATTGGAGCAACAAGTTTTACAAATACGCAGGCAATTGATTTGTTGCAAAAAATATAAGTTTATGTCTTATTAAAGGGTCTCGCCACAAAAATAAAATTTTCAAACTCTAATATTCGAATTATAATAGAAAATATTTGATTTTCTACTCTATTCCCCACCAAAAACTAAGTGAATAAATTAAAGGGAAAAGCGAAAAAACTCGCGGGAAAAATATTATTCACGATCAGGGGAATTTAATATTAGCGAGAAACTATTCACGGGGAATTTGTTCATGATTGCAATTTTAGGAAAAAGGGAAAAATTTCGAGGGAAAAATTATGTGATGCTAGGGGTGATTGTCAATGAGGGTACTTGTTGGCTAAAGTAGGTAACACAAGACTATAAAGTCGAAAGTCCCGAGTTCGACTCCGCACTCTGTCATGAATATGGTAGCTTTAGTGTATGATTCTGTTGGATGTTATCGGCCTCTATCAGAGAAGAAGGCATTTAATTGGTTACTGAATAATTACTGGCAGTAATTGACACTATCATGTACAGGGTTTTTCAACAAGAATTTTGTTTTTTAATTGTGGCAACACCAATAACACGAGAGTTTTGACATTTAGTTTTTTGACGTATTCGTAGTAGATGCAGTGGCAATTGTTGCAATGAATTCAATTTCACTAGAAAATAATTAAAATCCTTTATAGTGGAATGGTGTTTCCGCCAAAATTACATTTCGGCATAATTCGTGATATTTTCGGAAAAACATAAGAATTTGGTCGTTGAATTTGAGTCGACAGGAGCTCGATACAAATTGTGCCAAAGTGTTCGACCGGGTTATTCAACAGAAAACATTGCAGTCGTGAGCCACAGTGTTAAAGCAGATCCGAATTTGTCAGTCCCTCAACAATTGGAGTTATCCAAAATCACCACCTGGCGAAGTTTGCGTAAGTACTTGGCCTTGAAGCCAGCGTGGTCGTAATGAACATTTGCCAGATATCATTTTCCATTTATAATTGACGAACTTAAAAAATAAAAAATTTGAAACATCTCTATCTAAATTTTTAGTTTTATTTTCTTTTAGAAAATAACAGCTCTTGTTGAAAAACCCATTACTAAAGAGCAGAGAAATGGCAACGTTCTTCGCAAAAAACTAGCCGGCAAAGTAAAATTTTAAAATAGCTACAAAAAATTCTCTATCTTTTCATCTGTTTTCTCAATATTACGCTTTCCTTTAAAGTTCCGGTACAATGCACTGCATACTCGTATGTAGAGGCGAATCTGTAAGTGCTGGTGCTACTGAAAAAAAATATAAAAATTACTGCCAGTAATGCCTTCGTCATAGAAAGTAGCCGACAATGAAGAATACAACCATACACTAATGCACATAAGAAAAATTCAAATTCGATATTATATGCATGGCTGAGTGCGGAATCGAACCTGGGATCTTAGGCCTTGGAGTCTAAGTGTTAAGTTATTATCCCAAAAGTATTCTCCTGACGTTAAATGATACATGATGGCTTACCAAAACCTATTGAATAGAACAGTCAACAAAGTTTGACATCTGCAGCTGTCCACACAAAATTTATCGATGTCGATAGATCGATCTCATGTATTCAAAACAACATCCGATATAAAATTTCATTTATGAAGTTATCCACTTGTATTCCTTCTGTCGGCCTCTTTGTAAAATAATGAAAAATTTTAGGAAATTTGTAAAACTTTCTTCACTCCAAAAAAATCAATTTTCTTGTATAATTTATAAAAAGTAGCAAACTACAGCACAAACTATCCATCACCTCCAGCTAAGAATACAAAAAGCAAATCAATTTAAAGGAATAGAAATTTCTGGCATAGTAATTTGAAGCATTTCTATAATCAAACCTTGACGTTTTACAGTCTCTGGCATAAAACTAAACCTAAAGAAATACGCTGCTATGCAAGCAAATAAAAGGAAAGAAGGAGGAAATATAAAATACTTCAATTTCTCTTTAGTTATAAAATGCAGCGAGTCTAAGAACACTTGAAGCTAAAATTATTAAGAATTTCACTATGGCATTTCATTTCTATATGTACATAAATCTTAAGCCAGTAGTCTTTGCTGGTGAATTCTTAAGACTGTTTTTTATTTTTTATATATATATTTTTTTTTCGTTATTAGTTTTATTATACACACTTCTGGAAGCAAAAACTAACTGGTGTTAACTGATTATGATGCCTGCAGTGACCTAATTTCAATTTAGAAAGAATCAAGAAAATAAAAATTGTTGCAGTTTGTTGAATGCATACCAAACTGGGAAATGAAAAGAACTAAAGAGGAATTCAAAATAGTATGGATTTGAAATAAAATGAGAAAGAAAAAAAATAACACTTTAATTTAATTTATGGCTGAGTTTTTGCCAAAAGATATTTGAATTTTAACACTTACCTGTGCTGTAAATTGAGTTTCTCTGCACTATTATATTTTCTCATATAAAACTAATTTGTTTTATATAAAATTACGACTTTATCACACACACAAAAACACACACACACACTAGCACTTGTTTGTTCATTTTTGTTTTAACCATGTGTTTGGGTAGGCTTCAAATTAGTTTATATTGCTGAGCCTTACGATATGCTTTAAAATATTTTATTTTAAATTTTTATAGTTTCTCGAGCTTTTACTTTTTTTACTCTTTAAAATCTTGTAGGTTTAGGGGAAAATATATATATTTATTTTAAGTTTCACTATATTCTATATATAAAAGTTTTTGCTTTTCTATATGCCTGAAAAGCTACAACAGCTATTGCAATTTGTGAGACAATAAATTGAATATTTAAATATTTATGTTGTTGTTTTTGCTTTAATGCAGCCCAAACAACTGCCTTTGATTCGAAACTTTTCTTTTGAAAAGTCTGTTGGAATAATTTTGTTTATTGCATTCAGCCTAGACTTGTTTTAGTTTGCGGGTTTCTGTTTGTTTAATAAAAAAAAACAATTTTTAATTTTTGCTCAAGGTTGCACAACTAGTTTTAAGCATTTTTCTTTTTTTTTTACTAAATTAATAGCCTGTTGATAGTTGTAGTTGTATTGTTAGTTTTCTACTAAAATTGTACTTCTTCAATTTAATTGTTTATGACAGTTTTTTTTCACAATTTTCACTTTAGTTTGTTTTCACAACTTTATTAATTTTGCCAACCATCCTTGAGGTATGTTTTTTTCATATTTTTTCCAGCAGCTATTTTTTTTTTTTTTTTGTTCCTGTTCTTAGATGCACTTTGTTTTTGTAGTATTTCTTAGTTTTATTTAAGTTTGAGTTGTTACAACGCCCCAGGGCATTTTTGCTTTAAAGTAGATTTCAATTAAAATTGTTGGTTGGCACAAAAGTTCTTTCTGTTATTTAAACATTTTCATATTGAAAATGATTTTGTATTTGAAATATTAAAAATTACTTTTTAACTTATATATAATTTAAGCTGTACATTTATGATTATAGCAGAGAAGGGCTTGAATGTTTTATTGCTGGCTATATTTTTTTTTCTAAATTTGTCGCTATAAAAATCTTTTTTACGTGCTTCTTATTAAATATTTTTTTTTGTTTATAATTAATATATCTTTGCAGCACTTCACCGTAGATTTCGTGGAAGAAATCGTTTTCAATGGAATTCTAAGCTTTTATATATCACTTCACCGACCGACCGTCTAACCGTTTAACAAAATTTTTTTTTTGCGATTTCGAATTAGTCTTAGTTTCCACATTCACTCCCGTTATTTTTTCGTTAAAAGCGCTTTAAAATATACTTCTATTATTTGCCGAATTTATATGCCTAAATACAGGCACTTATTTGGCTACTAGTTCCATATTTCCCTTTCAGCAATTATCTGAAAAGAAATATACACATTATTATTATTAGAGAAGGATGCAAAATATAAAGCGAAATATATGGCATGATCGATTTTTGGTTCACAAATTTAATGTCAGCTTTAAAATCTAAAAATCTAGCATATTTTTAGGGATTCACATAAAATGGTAGTCATATCAATCTTTATTGCCAGTACAATTTTAAACAGTTTACAGTTTATTAGACGCCAGAGATGTAATAGTGTCTTTAATATAAAATCTTATTAAACTTAATGCCTTTTTTTTTGTTCTTGGGTCAAGTATGTAAGCATGCCTGCATTTCATTGGTTCTTATACCAAATAATCAGTAGACTTAAAGCTAATTTCAAAATAACTAAGCATTATGTATTAAACACATTCACGACAACAGGCTACCGACTACAACCTGTCGGAAATAGAATACACATGTTTACATGGGAATGATTATTTTAGCGGTTACACGGCAGGTTGTTGTCTGTGCTTTTGTGGTTGTAGTCAAATTAAACTAATTTTTATTTTCATAGGCGGCAATAAATAAATTAGTGCTGCCAACACAGTGAAATATCTTAAACAAATAAGCGTTTAAAAACATTTTCAAACTGGTTAAGAATATGAAAATTCAAGAATAAAAATTATTTTGTAATTTTTATTTAATTTTTATTTTGCGTTCTCCCTCGACTTTTTTATAATATTATTTATTTATTTATTTTGTTTGGTAATAACTGATAGAATATGGGCCCCATATAAATGATATGGGTATCATTTTGAAGTACTCCAAAATGTCTTTCTATTGTTAGACATATTTTTCAAATATATTCACATATTGTGGAAGTATTATTAAATTTTGAAATTTTTGTATCTGACTTTTCAAGTAAAAATTCCATTGTTCCAATGTATTTATTGCAAATGTAAAAACAATAAAGAGCTATAAAAAAAATAAAGTGTTTTTATTATTAATTTTATTTCGGTCTTTAAATAAATTTAGAATAAGCGCTTTTTTATATATAAAAGTGGCAACACTAAAATGAGATGTTGACAATGTAGCTGCCGTCTCAAAAATAATTAAGTAGCTGACTACGAGGCAACGACTTTTGTAGTCGGTGTTCGTGTAGCCTGCTGTCATTATTGTGTTTAGTGCTTTATGTTTAATAACTTAACTGAGACCATCATTCAAATAAATTACATTTTATTAAGGGCTATTTGGACACATTTCCAAAGGGAGACATAAACAGACACATAGCGCTCACGCGCATGCATTAAGTATGTGTAATAAAATATTCAGACAAACACCTTAATTGAGCCTATCGCAATTAATGACATTATTGAGCGCAATTAACCATACCAAATTTTACTTAAATGATTGCTCAATTAACACTTGATTTTTATAAAATCACGTACTAAAAAGCAGAGAAACAGCACCCTCCTTCGTCGGTCAGGTGGGAAAAATTACCCAGCTACAAAAAACTCTCTATCTTCCCATTTATCTTTATATATCCTCTCAATACTGTCCCCTCCTTTCTAGTTCCGGCGCAATGCACACCATATAAAGCGGTCATCCCCTGAGTGCTGGTCTGAATTAAAAAAAAAGATGTGTGGTATTGTGGGATAGGAACGAAGTTCCTTATTATAAAAATATTAATTTTAAGTTCTATTCGAGTTATAAAGAAAATAATTATTCGGGTATTAATTTTTTATTATGCTTTTTTTCGCCGACCAACGAAAATACAGAATCAATTTTGTTCCCAAACGAAATTGAATTCTGTCATGCCACGGCTGCGTATGATTAATATTTGTGTGTATGGAATCGCATTACTCATACGTCTTAAACATTGATTTAGAACAGTGTTACGCACTACTACATAAACACATTTACAATGTATTTGAAGCAGCGAAACAACTGAACAGGGTTGGAAAGGTCTGTACAGTCTTACTTTTCATATGCAATCAAATTTTACAATAATTTAACACATAAAAATACGTTTGTATAGGAGAAAAAATTCTGGCTACGCTAGTTAGAATTGGAAATATATTTATAAAGAAATTTTTTTTTTCAAACTACCGAACTGACAGACTAACTAGCTAACGCATTAACAGACAATATACATACGTTATCCATTCCTGATACTCATAATTTGTTTGAAGAAACTTGAAGAGCCGAGAGAAACGATTTGTTGTTTACAGTATACGTGTTTCAACAAGAAAGCAGAATTCCTTTTCCTATCGCGCGCGATAGGCAAACAAATGCTTGCGTAATACTGATTTAGAAACAAAAAATCTTACGTTACGGACGTTTTTTCCCGGTTAGGGTACTCCCTGCTTCGTCCCATATGGAACTTCGTTCCAAAATAATAATAATCAAATGGACAACTGCTAAAAACTGTTCTTAGTGAGCAACACACAACTCACTGAACAAATTAAGTCGAGACTTGCCACCTAAAATGTATAGAAAGTAAAAAACAAACAAAATTTGTCGTGCCATGTTGGATTTGAGTTCTTTATATTAAATTTATTACTAACTAAAAAATAAAAATAAAAACAAAGGAAATATCCCAGATTTGAACTCGAGGTCTTTATGAATACGAAAAAATTATTACTTTTAGTTGTCATACGTTGATTGAATTGACTAAATTTTGTATACGACATGTGAGGAGGAAGAAAATTACATCAATAAAGTGGATAATGACTCAGTTAAAAATGCGTGTCTGAGCACCATATACATTTTTAAATTTGTGTTTATGTTTTTATCGCACACAAACAATGCAGTATGAAAAATGCATGTAGTTTTGATATTAAAATTAGGTTAGGTTAGGTTGACATCTTCTGTGTCAGTGTCCTGCCCTTTCTAATGCCAGGGCAGTGGCGCTGGGATCCCGATTTCTGTCAGACTTAGACAGCCTGGCAAACATGGAGCTTTCAGGGGTATCATCCTTCCTCAGGGGTACAGGATGGTTTGAAACGACGGAGAACATCCCTTAGGAGGTCCTCTGCTTAAGGGCATCACAAAGGGACCGAATTGACGGACCCAAGTGGATTGTCCCGCCACAACGGACAACGGCCCTCTAACCTAACCTAACCTAACCTAGGTTAGGTTGAAGAGAGGGGCGTAAGCAAGAGCTATCCCAATCCGTTCAGGATTGCATTTAAGCCTGTTGTGCGCTCTATTATAAGGAGTTCCCATTCCATTATAGGGAGCCTCTATTAAAACCATGGAATCCTTTGAATTTGATTACGTCAAGAACCTAGTTTCTTCAATGTATCGTCTTAAGTCTCTCCAATTAGAACCCTTAAGACATTCCGTATCTGGTATAACTTCCTGATTAAATGTTTGTCTCCTGACTTGACTAAAAGCTGGACAGTAGCACAAGTATTTAATACTCAAGTGTTTCGTTATCCTCCTTACAGGCTCTGTATGTTATATCGTCAACGATAAACATGCGTGCCAGATGATTCCTTAACTCTGTATGTTCTGTTATTATATTACCCAATCTCCATAGTGATGGCCTACTTAATCTTAGGGTTTTCTTTGTCTTGCTACCATTGGGTTTCCCCATAGAATTCTGGTCACTCCACCTAATGTAGAGTGCTGCCAATCTCTTGTATGCAATTCTATAGCCCATTGCCTCAGTTCGTTTTTAAAAACTTGAAATGGCTTAGCATTCTCTAGGGTAATGCTTGTCATTAATGCTCCCACCTTTGCTAGCTTATCTGCATCAATATTTCCAGGTATTCCTCGATGTCCTGGAATTCATATAATCTCAATACATGAGTTTATCTATTAAAATTAACTCATACTATTAAATTATTCATGTGTTCTTCCATCATTTTGGAAAATTTCAGTTTTTCATTCAAAGTAAATTTAAAAAAAAAATGGAGACAAATATTATTTTAAAACCTGTTTAGCAAATTCAATGTAATGGACTTTAAAAATTTTTAAGAAATAGAACTGTGTGGTAAATTCATAAATTCAAATGCTATAAAAAAAACTACTGAATATTTTCTCAAATTTCTTTTTTTACCATTCACGAAATAAGCACTAGTTGAAAAAAACCTTAGATTGCGGACCCTATATATGAAGTGATCACCGGCGGTAGGTGTCTATGTACCCCTTAATATTAGGCAATTATTTTTATTATTAAGCTAAGAATTATTAATCAGCCATAAGTTCAAATCTTCGAATTCAAATTTTTTTTATTTTAAGAATTTATTTAAAATAAAGTTGTTTCCAATTATTATTTTTTTTGTAACGTTTGTAATTTCATGTAAATCTTTTCTATTTCTTTTTTTTCCCCCAATTTACATTTTTGATAATATTCTTCTTTCAAGCCACATGCACACTCTTATGAAAGTTATTGCAGCAGTGAAAGTAATTTATTGAATATCGCATGTGTTATTTGCTATGAAATTAATCTTCCAATCTGTTGACTATCTATCATTTTTAATGTTAACTAAAATATTTGCTGTGCTCTGTGTTCATGATGGGGAAGCATGTGAAATTTATTATGTGAATGAGTCAAAATTAACAATATTTTTTTGTGCATATGCAAAGTTTCATAAAATCGTTTACTAAAAAATAATTAAGCATTAAATCCTCTTTAACTTTATTTAAAATTTTATTAAATAATTACTTAAAAGCAAAATAGTAGGTGAAAGAAAAAACCCGAAAATTTATTCATTATAGTAAATACTTGTCTGAAAGAAAATTTTTTTAGTAATATATAATGATTACGCTTTTTTGGCCAAATATTTGCCAATTTTAACCGTACCTTAAGTCTTTTTAAGCACATGTGCTATTATTTTTAACTTAAAATGTAAATGAAATTAATTTAACAAATATTCATTTTAATTGATTTCCATCAATAAATAATTTGCTTTAAAACTAAATTATTTTATATTCAATGAGATGTGAGAATTTTGGGCCTAAAAAATAGCAACTCTAGGGATTTTTGTATATGACAAGTTGAAAGATGGGGATAAGGTTTGGAAGAAAATAATATTATCTGTGAAAAAGGAAGGAAAAGTACTATCAGACAATTAAAAAATTAGCCAGAAGCTGAAACAATATTTAATAGCAGAGTAGAAATTTTTTTAAATTAATATGTAATATATACTCTAGATATGCCTTCGTTTTAATTTCACTCGGATTTTTTTTATGCGGTTTCGAATTTATGCGATTTTTAAATGAACGTTTATTTTTAGATTTTTAACAGGTTTTGAAATTTGAAATGTTTTTAGTTTTTTTTATGTAAAAGTCTTTACATAAAATTTTTGAGTCTACTGACGATTTGGCAAAGCACCAATGAAATGCATATAGACATCGCTTAACCACCCAACAAATAAATTTCATTTTGTAAAATAAACATATTTTTTGTTGATATTTTTTATGCAATTTTATTTTGATTTTTTAAATAAAATTTGAATTTATGTGATTTTTGAGAATTTTGGAACGCATCATTAGTTTTTATATGAAACTAGAGTATCGTTTTATGCGAATTTGATTTATGCGATATTTGTGCGAACGCATCTATTGCATAAAACGAGACCTGAGTGTATTTACATTAAAAATTAATTGAGAAAAAGCAACAACAACATAATACGTTCAATTCACAAGACTTGCTGTATTTGAAAAAACACATTTAAGCAAAATTTCTCAAAACAAAAACATATTATTAGGCCTAGGGCCCAACTACCGCACTCAATATCGATCGAAATTTCAATACAATTTAAATAAAAATTAAATAGCTTAAAATTACAGGTGAACTTAAAATGAATTCCGGTCCTGCAGAGGTATTTAAAGTCATATGCGATAATTTTCTCTCAATAATATTTGATGCTCTATATAATAGCAAATTTAAAAAAAATAGTAAAAAAAATATCTGCATGGCCATTAATGATTTTAAAATCACATGTGATTTCAAGCTAATTGATTTTGAGGACATGCCTGTATGTGTAAAATATTTTTGATTTGAGAGACTTTATTTGAAATCGGCTTTTCGAATACAACTTTAAACAAGGCTTTCAAATTGAGCAGTAAAAAGAAGTTTTTGCAACTTTAATTGTGTATTTATCAATTCTAATGATTAAAATATATATTATATATATTTTTCTAATCTCTTATATTGATGTCATAGAAAATTACTTTGATTTAGTTAACCTGTTTTCTATCAAATCAAAAATAATAATTTATATCCAGAAAAATATTTTCCATATTATCTCTCAAACTGAAAATTTACAAGACAAGTTTACAATATCATTTAGCACAATCGCTGAAAATATATTAAATAAAAATATTATTTCCGTGGAAGTTTTTGTCCCGTACAATTCAATCCAAATAGTTTTCAATCAAAAAAGTTATGGAGCAAATGATATGAAACAATTTCATTAATTTTTCTTAACAAGAAAAACTTTAATTTTTCCTTACAAAGTAAAATCTCAAATAATATATAGAAAGAAAATTTAAATTAAATTTAATTTAATTAAAATTTAAATAATATTCAATTACCTAAATTATTGATTCAATTAAAACATGAAGTAATTAGTTATTAACTCAACAACTTTGGTTTTTCCAATTAGATAAATATGGGCATTTCCATAATGTTGCATAATCACTGCTATAGCAAATATTACGGGAATGAATTGTTTGAGAGCAAATTTATATTCATAAGCAATCGTTATCATTAATATTTTGTGATTAAAACTGCTATTGTGAATTATTTGGAAGTAATATTTTTTACTATGATTTTTTTTCGGTTTTTGTTTTATAAATAGTTTGTGGACAAAAAATGTAGATTTTGGGCAAAAATACCAAATGCAATTATTGTGTAAAAATAAAATAACACAAATTTTCAGCGATAATATAAAATATATTTTCATTAATGAGTCGCAAAACAACTGTGAGTGAGTCAACTTCAAGCTTCGTTGGCATTTATTTTTTAAGTGCAGTCAGCCAGGCCATTGATCGTTTACTCTTTTTCGAGAATTTTTCATCTCACTCACACTAGTTAATATTAACACCCCAGATAACTGTATATATTTACGGATCTTTGGAGGAACTACTCTATGAAGCCATAGGTCGTGTACAGTCAGTCATAGAAAGAGAGTCACCCGTCGGTATCTATTCATCAATACTTTGCAAATTTACTTTGTGAAGTATTTTTCAAATAAATAAATATTTTGATTAAATGAATAGCGTTCAATATATTTGCCTTCACTCATTCGAATTGTTTTGTTTTTTAACAGTTGCGTTCCTACAATAAAATAACCAAGTTCTTGTTCCCATGAACACTTATTGTGAATTTTATTTTGTAAAATAGTTCGTGGTACTAGACATTGGCGATGCCATGTTTGATATGCTCTCACAAATTTCGTTCTGATAAATTTTCACTTTAGTTTTAGTTCGCGATAGGGTGGTGATTACTTCAGTGTACCCTCAGTTAAATTTTAGAGAATAAAATTCTATTAATAAAGAAAGCATACAAAAGAAATTTTCAAATAAAAAAACTTGCCCTTTTGTGATTTTACGGTCGAATACCTTAGAGTGGGGTGACATTTTTTTTTTACTTAACTTAAATCTGATTGAAAAGTATTTTCATGAACTTTTCTTTGTGTTCTTGATGTGGGTGGAAATGACCATATATTAAATATATTAATAGAATTTATATGTAATAACTGAACATTAGTGCACCTATGCAATATATAAATTTTCTTTACATAATAGGTCATAAATCTGGAAAATCGTATTTTCATACTTGCAAAACGATTTTCAAGTGTTTGTCTTTCTAACCAATTGGTAAAATGTTGTTCCCATTTTATATTTAATTTTCAAATCTATCGGTAGCACTATTTTACAAGTAAATGTAAAACCAAAAAGTGTACATTTCTTTAATTAAAATACTAATTTAAAAAAGTATTGATTAAATTAACAGTTAAAATCAGAGGACATTTTCTATGCATGAATAAATTTTGTAAACAATTTCTTATATTCTCCGTAATTCACCAATAAAATAAACAATGATTCTAAGCAAAATATCATATTTTATTATTAATAAATTAGAAAAGTTTAAAAGGTTTGCACTCTAATTTACTATCTTTATCAACAAATTCTATATATCGATGGTCAAACAGCAATTGATCCTTAAAGCGGTTCACGAAATAACAGACAGACGACAGTGTGAGTGTTATAAGTAAAAACTGTTCATTGATTTGGTTTTTTTATTTTTATTGTTTTATTTTGCAGTTGCGAACACCTTTCAGCGATATTCATATTGTTATTTGAGTTTACTGGAAATGAATGAATGAGAAATAAATGACGTGCTGTCAACCTCTGACTCTCAATGATTTTATTATTATTATAACTTTGTTTTTCGGCGGAAGAAAAAAATTAAATTTTGTTAAAAAAAATTTTTACTAATTGTTCCCCCAAATTCTGCATTTTCTAGACCAGTTATAATTTTATATTTAAATTTATATATTATATATATATTTAAATTATATGTTATATATTAAAAAACAATGCATCAGTTTTGCAGAAGAGGAGGATATATTCCCTTTATCATTCCGTGTGTAATGCAGCGAAGTATAACTCTAAGACCCCATAAAGTATACATATTCTTGATCAGTGATGAAATCTAAGACGATCTAGCCATGTCCGTACGTCCGTCTGTGGAAATCACGATACAGTCGAATCGAAAAAAAGCCAGACCCATAAAATTTGGCATAAATACATTTTGAACGTTAGCACAGGTCTAGTTCATAAATGGACTGAATCGGACTAGAGGGGAAAAAGTTTCCCTAAGAAGAACTAAACCAACTTCTAAAAAACAACATAGTTTTTAACGTTTTTTGTAATTTTGTTAAGCAAATGATATATTTTTATGTCAGAGAAGATCTAAAGCCTTGAACTTGGAGTTAGAAAATCAGAAAAATCCTTGTTTGGATCCCGCGACCTTTAGAGGGCGTCAAAATACATGGAAAAATAGTGTAAATATTTAACAAATTCTATTCTTTAAGCCTATATTCCTTAAAAATTAAATATTTAAGCTTATGCGAACTTTTTGGCTTTTCTCCGACCTTCCCCCTACCCTACACCTACACACCTCACCTTTGCCCCCTAAATGACTTTATAAAAAAAGTTTTATTTTTATTACACTTAATTACCCAAAATAAATTAACTTTTCCAATTTTTACGACAAAAAAGAGGTGTTTCCCCCACCACCGTTCCCGGATAGATACTGTCAAAATAAAGTTTGAAAATTGGGCACAGAAATGTATTCAAGTAACTCTGGCCCAACAGGTTAAACATTTTTAATTTATTTAATTAATTTTTTTTTTAATTTATTTACTTAATACAGTGAAAGTTCCCTTAGCGGACAGCTCTTATAAGCGGACTTCTCTCCAAAGTGACTAATTCCTAAAACTTTAGAACCGACATCATAAACCCGAACAAAAAACATTCCCTAAAACGGACGCTCTCATAGCCAGCGCCGGACACGAAAACAACATTTTTTTTTTGGCCAAAACATTCTTATAACCGGACATTTGAAAAAGAAATAGAGCATGTACGGCTTAAAACTATAGCAAAATTGTCAAACAATTGTACAATAAATAATTTTCAGTGTTTCTCCTATTTTTATTGTGTAAGCTGCATATAAATATTAGAGAAATAAGAAATAAAGAAACCATAACTGTTCTTGATGCTTTGTACTTTATTAAACAATCATGGGAAAAAGTAACATCCGAAACCATTAAGAACTATTTTGGCAAAGCAGGATTAATGAAAGATTTTGATAATGCCGAATTAGAAGCAGAGGATGATATCCCTTTATCTATCCTCTCGAGATTGGCTAGAAAAAATGTAGAATATAGTGAGTTTACTGCTATTGATGAAAATATTCTAACAGAATCTGACACTATAGAAGTTTTGATTGATGGAGTGGAAATAAGCTCATCAGAAAATAATGATAAAAACATTTTAGAAGAAGACCATAACAAAATATCTTCATTTAAAGAAGCCTTAGAAGAAGTTAGACGCTTATTGAAGTTTGCAGAAGAAGACTATATAGCATTTGAGCCCCTGAAAATTGTAGAATGCTATTATGGAGAAAAAATGATTAAAGAAAATGAAGAAAATTAAAACAAAAAAATATTTTAGATTTTTTTCCAACTTTGTAACCTTTTTTGTTTAATAAAAATAATTTAAACTTTTAAATTGAAACAATATTCTAAAAATTACTTTTTATACCATTTCAAAAAACAGACATCTCCAGTTCGCGGACGGTAGGTGTCCGCATATGAGAGCTTTCACTGTATTTGGAGAGTATTTAAGATGCAAACCACTCGAACATAATATTCTTACTAGTTAATTTTATTTGTGATGATTCTTTTTCACAAATTTAAAAAAAAGCAAGATGACTATCGCTAATGCAGATCCGTTTTATTAAAAATGTCTAACAAAAACTGAAAATTAGATTTCATATCCCAATTGAGGACTAAGTTTAATCAAATTCCAAAGTTATAACAGGAACTCAATAGTCAGTTGTCCTCTTTATTTTCTTACTTTATTATATATCATGCTTATGCAGAATATTTTCCATCTCTAATTGTAAGAGAGCAGGCTAGAGTGTCAGGTTGGATCCTCGTTGAAACGCTTTTATTCCGATGATGCTGTTGGCTTAGTCGTCCGTTTGAATTTTTTTTAAATTCAGAATGTTAAATACACTAAACAACCATGCTACTGAGTTCAGTTCCATTCAGAAATGGATGGGAATCTGGAATTTGGTACCTCAGCAGACGAAAAATGAAAAAATTTTCGAAAAGAAATTATTTTTAATATCATGAACGCAATCATGTTATGAAATGTAAAAAGATGTCATTACGAAGAATTGTTCAGTTTTTCGATTTCTGAGGAATTAATAAATATTTATATTGAAAACAGTCTCCAAAAAAAATTGGATTCTGTAACAGGAATGAAAATCACTTATTTTTATCCATGTACTATTTGAAACTAAATTTTTCAACCTTAAAGGCAATTCTGCTGTAGGAGACGCAAATCAAAGTATGTAAAAATTAATTCATTATGTAAGTTATATTACATATATTTGATGTGATTTTAATAGCAAGGCTGCAGTAAATTATCAAAATTCTACGCAAGAGTTGTTTAGTAAAAGAGGCCGCTAAGAAAAAAAATCGCTAAAAGAATAACATATTTTTTTTAAGAAAACGTTTAGAAATTTACGTGTAAAACATAGAAAAAATAATAACTAAAAATTTTTAAAACCGTTTATAGTGAAAACAAACAATAAAAAAATAAACAGTCATATAATCCAAAAAAAAACCCCAGAAGAACGGAGCCACTTGTAAAACTTTTAACAAGTCCTCAATATTAAAACTAATCGGATGCTATTTATCAAAACCGGAGATGTAAGAATGTAAAAGAATTGATAAATTCCTCCAGGTCATTTATATTAATAAAATATCCCATCCACTTTGCAATATAATTGAGCCTTAAACAATATTAATTATGTTCACCGTGAAGAAAAATATTTTATACTCAACATATTAATATTTAAACACTTAGTTAAGGTCTAGCATACTTTTTGGAGTAAAATTCATAATTATAGTCCTAAGTTGTACTATTTTAATGAATTGTAATTTAATTCATATGGTTTGCTAAAAGGCTCAAATAAACAATTGAAATTGAAATTGAAATTATTATTTATTATATCAGCACTGTAATTATTATTATCTAGCAAATGGCCTGCTGAATTTTTACCTTAAGCAATCATAATTAATTTCAACTTTTTTAATAGTTCTTTTTATGCACAATTATATATTAATATTTACCCTAAAGTATGCTGTGGTATTTAAGCACCCTTCCAGCTATGCCATGGAATGAAAAATAACTAATTTTATTACTTTTTTATGTATTTTGCACTATATTTTAGTTTTGATGGTCCATTTAATTATCTAATAAATTATTTTACCGAAAGTGTACGTTAAATTGGGTTAAATATTTAGCAAAACTTTTTTTCTACTCTCAACATAAACTTTTTAACTCATTTAGTGTGAGTAGAATTTTCCTTCTAAAACTATTAATTAGATTTTGGGATGCAATTCGTTGCTGGCCTTTTTTCTTTTGTAAGTTTTATGTTGCGTTATTTAAAAACCGTCAGACCATATTTTAGATCAAAGTACATAGCGCACACAATTTAAAAATTCACACGGTTATTAATTTAATAAGTTGCAAAAACTTTATCTGAGAGTAATTCTTCCTTTTTAGTTTAGAATTTTCCTTTTGTTTTATTAATTTCCAGACTTAATCGGAAGTGTACTTATTTTTTATTTATTTAATATAATAATAATAATTGTATTTATTTCCGTTGTATACGCAAACGTCTTTGCATATTTTATTTAAAAATGTAAAAACACGCGTTAATCGTTGCTCCTTGCAAGCGTGACACAACGTTGTGAATGAAGAATTTTATTAATTCTAAACGGGGAATGAACCTGCATGCTAAAGTCCATGTTTAGGTTGCAGTTGCTGGAGCTCGTTTAAAATGTTCGAATTTACAATCGTTTTCGAAAGTATGGGGATGCACACGACATTTTTTTGTGTGTCAGCTGCACATGCAAACCCCAACAACAACAACAGCAACAGCAACAGAAACTAAAACAACAAAAACAACTGAAGCATTTTACACATAAAAGTAAAGAGGCAAAGAAACTTCGTTGCAACTTCTTATAAAACCATAACAGTTTTACTACAAAACGTACACGAAAACTAAAGGCGAACCTAGCAACTCGAACTTCTAACCCTCGTATTTAAATTGAATACAAATAATAAAAAAAAATTCTTTGATATGCAAAATAAAATTTGCTCATCAGAAATATAATCTTAATACAAATTCCTTACTTTTGCATTATTTCTATAAATATAATGACCGAAAATTCATTGATCGTATTTGAAAAAGTAATTACGATAAAAATACTGAAACCGTTCACCTTCAAGTGTCCGCATTAACTGAATTCCTGTATATCAGCAATTTAACAAAGAAATATCTAACGATTGTTTTGACTTGACTACACTTGAAATTTTAATCCCCACAACCACTCGTTGATTCAACAGATTCTTTAAATTTCTATCTATTTGCTTTTATTCGCCTAATTCTATGCACATAGTAAAACTCCCCACAACACGTACATCGCAACACATCCTTTCATATCCTTGTATACTAGTGCATCGAACACGAACGAAGTTTAATAGTAAATAGTCAACAAACAAACGAGTTCACAGTCATGTTTTCCGTGAGCTGAGAGAATTTATGCTCTTTTTTTAAATGAAAGAAAAGTTGTAGTATTCGTAGTTGGAGTGGTTGATTGCAGACTGTAATTGACCGTTATCCTGTTGCTTTTTTGTAGACGAAGAGCGCATATTTATTTCGCATTTCCCTCTTCCCTATATTTTGCTCTCTCTCTCTCTCTCTCTTTCTCTTGCCCCTGTTTAACAAACAGAAATATTAGGTTTTCTTTTTTGCAGGGGAATTTAAAAAGTTTCGTTAAATTTTCTGTTAATAAGGGTTTAATCTTTTGCAGTTAAAGGAAAACTACCCACTATTTCTGGTGTTATTTGAGGATTATTTTGAGGGGTAATTATTTTTAGCAGGACTTTATTAAACTTGTGAGGGGTCGGTTTGTTAAGTATGTCTTTTAGGGAAATATTCTCTTAATTTGAAGGAAGTATATTTCCATATAATTTTTTGCTCTTTACCACAATTGGAAAACCTGAATGTTGCACAGGTTTTAGAGCAGTTGAAATATTTTTACGATTTTTGTCTGATTTATAACAGCATAATAAAACAAATTTTCATACAACATTTATTTTATGCAAATATTTTTTTTTATAAACTATTTTATTATATCCTATAAAAATATTATATAGAAAAAATTATTTTTAAAATGTTACATTATAAAGGGGTTTTTTATAGAGTAACACAAGTTCAAATCATAATAAAACAAAGAAATATATTTTTAATGTCAATCAAACGGGCTTTATTGGAAAGAAAATTTTAAGAAATTAATTTTTAAACATGATTTCTGACATCTGGCCGTCACAGCTGACACGTTGGAACACCAATTTTCAACAACTAAACAGATCATTCATAAAGTGGCAGGACACATCCCCAATTGGTGACAAAGCAGATGAATTGGTTGATTAGGATCATCTTCAATGCTTTCCTGTGCAATGGCTGCAGTTTCCTCAGTGCGCACTGTTCGGCGTCTCACGCGAGTAAAATTGGTACGAAAACGATCTATTGTCCTTCGAATTAGCCGCTCTGAAGGACGATTATTTATGCCATCAAATGGAAGAATTGCACGCTAAGTTTGACAAATAGAACAATTATTTTGATTAAAAATTTGCACGCGTTGCTCTAGTGTTGTGACACTCTAAAAAGCACACTTTATTAATTCAAATAATTGAAAGAAGAGCGTTGTAACACCAGTAGAAGGAATTGGAAGGTGTTTTCTAAAATCTATTAGAAGAATTGATGATTTCACGCTCATATGCTAAAATTTTTTGGGAAGTGGCCTTTTGTTTTATATCTGTTGTTGGAGAGACTCCAATTATAATAAAAATGTGTTATAAAACATACTCTTCCGCCATTATCTGCTATTAGCCTATTTAGTGTTTTTGATTAGATGGAACTTTAAGTTCCGTTTGAACATTCAGTGGCCGCTGGAGAGTTCATTTAAAAGTCTTTTTATAAATATCGAAAAAAGGAGTTACCCCTGCATTCGGCAAATATCGGGTAGAATCCCATATCTAATTTCTATTTTGTCGCCTTAAAAGAAGATTACATATGCCCGTATTTTATTTTTATCCTCGAAACTATTCTGACAAGCAGAAAAACTCATTCGCCAAGTTTCTGATTTGTTATCGTGAATATTTCCTATAAAAAATATTTGCTAGTGAATTTAAATCTTAAATAATATGGCATCGCTAATGTTTGCTATTGTGATTCATTCACAATAAGTGCTAATGGTAACGGGAAAAGAACATGTAAGGTGCAGTTTGTATTGCAGAAGTTTGCATTTTATTTAATTGCTTTTTGATTTTGTTAAAGGTATAAAGCACATATTTAAAATAAATTTTTTTTAATTAGATAATTATCTAAAAATAGGAAAATAAACTGTAAATAAAATCAATTTATGACATATTACAGCGATATATTTAAATCGTTGACAGAACTATAGTGCATTTCGTACTCTGCGTGAACCCAGCGCATTAAGCTTTCATATCGTGTAAAACGAATAATTTCATATTTAGATGGGTTTTAAATTGCAGTTTTTTCTCTTATATCTGGGGCATTTATGGTATTTTATTATACTAATACTCTTGGAATCTGTATATAACAATTCATTTAGAGACAAAAGCACTCAAATCTATATTATTATTAAAAAAAAAATTATATATTCCATTTACATGAATTATTTATATTAGAATGACAATTACTTCACAATGGAAACTATTACTCCCTAACAATTCACAATAGAAGCATAACCTCGAAAATATACGCGATCCCGAATTTTTGGAGTTTGAATGTATGAGGTTGCTCCTGAAAATTTCCTTCACAATTAAATTACTAAAATTCGAATGTTTATATAATGAAAATCTGGTTTTGATGAATTTGGTTTTGATGATGTAATTGCGAAACTAATTGAAATCAATTTAATTTGTATGTGCAACAAAGTCGCAACATAATTTTCGTTTAACACTAAAGAATATTTCAATTATTTGCCTCCATACAAACTCAGTAAACAAAAATTAGTCATCATATTGTTTCGCCCATCTTTAACTACTTCTACATCTTGTACATATTTTCCCCCTGGATTCTGTCAATTTGAAAATTTTATTAATTATTAACAATTTAGCAAAATGTCATAGATATTTTTTATTTTATTTTTTTTTAATTATGTTAATGCATTTTGTATCATGCAACAGGCTACCAAGTCATTCAACTTCTTAAATGTCTTTATTGGAATAGACTTTACAAATAAAGCGGCCTCAATTACAATTAATTAACAGCAGCATTTCTTTTTTTGTTTAAGACACAATGAAGATTTAAATATTTACTCGTACGTACAAATTTGTTTTATGAGAAATAAAAAATATGCGAGCCTTTTCAATTGAATGTAACTTAAAAACACAACGAAAAGAATTAATTACTCGAAGAATGAAGAGGAGACAGGAGACAACCATTAGCAAGTCTTTGAACTAGAGTGGAGTTGCAAAATGCTTTTATGATAACAACACAATCGCATCGAATTAGATGAACACTTTTAGAGTTCTTGTGTACATATTAAAAGAGCTGGTATTAATATTTTGTAATATAAAGACGTGCAACAGATTTGAAATTTGTTAATATGAAAATAAAACCCGCTGTCTCAGGCTTATGCTATATTTTATTTCAAAACTATTTCTTTTACCATTAAAAATATCTATTTCTAAACATTCCAAAAATTTACGAGCCGTTCAATTTACTTAAAATACCCAGAATGTTTGCAATAAATTCATTTTATGGCTGGAATTGATGCAAAACTAGCAACTAAATTAATACTCCAAAGAAAAAGAAAACGTTTTATCTCTTGTAGACAAATCGTTAAAATTAAATTATTCAAACGTTAAGTTTTTGCAATTATCCTTGTATCATTGTCATTGTTATTGCATGACCACAAATGCTTTCATCTTTCCAAGACACCAACTGTTTAATGGTGCCTTTCAATTGTCTTCTGTCTTGTGTCTTCTGTATCATCATATTATTGAGAGGGCGTCCGTTATAACGTCCATTCCTCCATAAATGTAATGAATATTTATGAAGAATTTAGAAGAAATTCCAGAGGAAATAAGTGCATAAATAACAACAAATAACAATAAAAAATAAAAAATGCAAAACTTAAAACAATTTTTGAGCGTCTGTTGTTTTATGATTTGCAATAGCATCAATAAACACAACCCAGCAGTGGCAACGCCAATGACCGCTTAAGCGCAAACCTGCTGTAAAGGGTGATTTATTTTGACACAGTTTGAAACCGTCCAAATTTACATTTGTAACTGTAAAGTGGCAAAACTCAATATACTCACTCACTAAGGCAATCACATAAAAATGCAAGACAATTTGCTTGTAAGTAAATTTTTGACACTCACTGCAAGTAAAATGACAAATAAAGAAACAGTGTTACCGAGAATGAGTTTTTCTATGTCAATTTCATAGTACTTAGTACTAATAAATTTTCTAATATTTCCAGACCAAAAAAAAATAAAAATAAATACGACACAACAACACATTTTAAAGGCAACAGCAGTCCCTTCTCGGCAATTTTATGATGGCGGCAGCACGGTAATACTGGAATCACATATTCTAGTTTTTTAACTAAGTTTTATTCGAATGATATTTATGACTCGAAAACATTTTTATATTAAACTTACAGCCGACAGCGCAAATACTCAAACAACAAATACACTAATTGCAAGAAATTATGTACAAGGTAAATAATGTAAACATTTTAGTTGATGAACAACAACAATTAAAAAACTGATGGAATTAGGGTATATTCACTTTGTCATTCCGTGTGTAACGCAGTGAAATATCCCTCTAAGACTCCATAAAGTATATATATATAAATTCTTGATCAGTGATGAAACCTAAGACGATCTAGCCATGTTCGTCCGTCCGTCTGTGGAAATCACTATTCAATCCAAATGAAAAGAGTCAGATCCTTGAAACTTGGTATAAATATATCTTGAAGGATAGTTCGTAAATGGTCTGCATCGGGCCAGAGGCACAAAAGTTCCCCTAAGAAGAACTAAACCTCTAAAAAGCAACATAATCTTTAAAGTTTTTGATTTGTTAACATCTATACGCGCGCCTCTAGGGCAGTAAACTATCAGTCTCAATACATGCGCAAGTGTAAGGTGTAAGATGTAAGAGTTTGTTTGTTCGTTGCTTGGCAGTCGGTATTGAAAGTGATTATTGGGCGATTTTCATATAATTTTCCCACGCGATTTTCTCCGGAAATTCATAGCCGATTTTATTAATTTTTTGATTAAAACGCTAGTGCGGGTTTCGACGAAGAGTTTAGGCTAAAAATTAAGGCGATCCGATATCGGCGAGCGGAGATTTAAGTGTTTTAATTCGGAGTATTAATTTGGAGTAATATTAAAAAAGTGTTTTATGTTGATCTTCGGTTTTGTCTTATGCATAGCAAAGAGAATAGTGTCGTGGTTATACGTACATATATAAAAATGAGATAGCAAGACAGCAACGTATGTAGCTTATGTACAAACATAACAATGTATGTATGTACATTTGTCTGTTGCTTTGCATTCTCTTTGTTTTTTGTGGGTTTAATATAAAATAAATAAACAAAAAGGTGTCAACACATCGCCCGTGAGTTCGAACACTCATTGATTTTTTTTTTTTGTAATTTTGTTAAGCAAATGACAAACATATTTTAAACTTAGAGTCATAAAATCAAAAAGAACTGTTATCATATTCAACTAAGCCACCTAATAAGTGGTGACAAACACAATACACATAAGAACTGATGATGAAAGCGTTGCGGCTTTCGAAAACAGTTGTTCTGCTCTGCTGTGTAAGTTGAATAATTAAAAACTGATGTTGACTTTCCTTTGTGTCTTGGAATATATATCATGTCTTTCTGAATTTAAAACAAAAATTTCGAACAATTAGCCTTTGAATCTTACTGCCTATTTCTCATTGTCGAATGAGTTCTTTCTTTCGTACAAACATATTTAAAACAAAAACAAAATTTTATAAATTGTATTTGTTTCAAATGTATTTATACGAAAGAAAGAATTCATTCGACAATGAGAAATAGGCAGTTAATTTAATTTAATACAAAGAAAAAATTTGTTTTTGGAGCCTGCCTCATTTAATGGGAGTTATTATATGCAAAAATAGTGTAAGAATTTAACAAATTGTTTTACTTGAGCCTACATTCCTTAAAAATAACATTTTTAGCTTTTACGACGAAGCTGAGACGTAAGCTGATCCTCCTCTACCCTACCACCTTCTCTCCTAAATTATTTATTTTTAGTGTTTCAAGGCAAAGGTGAAATGTCTCCCCCATGGCCCTTGCCAGAGTGACCCCGACAAAATACAGTTTTAATGCCCTCCAAAAAGAATCCAGTATATATATCTTCTTGATCAGTGATGAAGTCTAAGACGAACGAGCAATGCCCTAATATATCTGTGTGTGGAAAACACAATGTAGTCTATTTTTGGACCCCGCCCCTTTAGTGGGCTTTGAAGTTACATACTACATTGAATAAATAGTGTAAATATTTAAAAAATTGTATTCCTTAAGCCTGCATTCCTTAAAAATTTAATTTATAAGCTTTTACTATGGAGGTAATATGTTCTTGGGTCTTCCCCTGACCTACCACTCCACCCCCCCTTTGCCTGACCTTATTAAAAAACATTTTTTTTCAACACTTAACTACCCCGAAAATTTCGTTTTTAAGTTTTTACGATTTAGTGGAGATGTCTCCCCCACGGCTTTTCTCCGAGTAACCCTGTATAGAGTTTTAAAATTGGGGTACAGAAATGTCTTAAAGAAACTGTGACCCAGCAGGTCAAACATTTTTAACTTATCTCAGTCCCTTTTTTGTACGTTGATATAAAATATTAATACGAAAATTGCTTTTATGCTGACGGAAAGGTGTTTCAGTCATGCTCCTCCCAACACATTGGAAACGAACGTATTAAAATAATTTATTTTTATATTAAATTTTTTTTATTTTAAATAAATTTGTTTTTTGTTTATTTCAGTCAAATACTATAAAAATTTAAATTTTAATGAGAATAAAAATAGAGTTTTTATATATTAAATATTTGGAGGGTATTTAAGATTGGACCCGGTCGAATATAACGTTTTGGATAATTAAATCCTATTAATTTTTAAAATAATCGTCATATATCCTTCGCAGCTACGAGTTATATGATCATTAGGTTTTATATTTTCCCGGGTTTTTTTGATTCCCGAAGAAGCGGCAAATAAAATAAAACTTCCCAGGATCTCGGGAATTTCCGCTCTAAATAATAATAGAAATATTGACTAACCCACTTATTCATAAAAATTATGGGAATCTAATAACAGCGTAATAAAACAAAATTTCATATGAAATTTGCTCTATTGCACTCTTATAAGCCTCTCGTAATTTTTACAAATAAGGGGTAAATATTTAATTATTTAAACAAGAAAATAGTCGCTATTAAAATTTTATTATATTATTAAAAATTAGTTTTTAAATTATGTATGAATTTTTATTAGTCGAACTTTCTTATGTAAATTGTTAATTTTATCAACGGGCTTAAGTTCGAATCTGCAAGACTAATATTCCAATCTTAATATAAATTAATAAAATAGAATTTGAACAAATTCATTTATTAATAAAATAATAAAAATGGTTTGCAGTCTTGCAGATTCGAACTTAAGCCCGTTGATAAAATTAACAATTAAAAATTAGTTTTAAAGAAAACTTAAAAATCTTAATTAAAATTCCTGCAGTGGTTGCAAGTAAGAGTAAAGTTGATTCAAAAACAAGAGCAGTAAATTCAGCTTTGAAAATCTAAAAAAAAGCACAGGAGAGTTTCAAATTAAAATAACAAATTGGAAATCGGGAAATTGTTATAAATCGGGAAATTGTTATAACTAGATTTTCCGGGAATTCCCGGGACTTGAATCCCGATATAAAAACCCTAATGATCATATGTGAATCTGAATTTTATATCAAAATATTTTTAGTGTCTTTACATGCAGCTGCAGCTGTAGCCCTTGTGACTACTTGCTCCAACTAACTTTTGGCTTCTGTATTTTATTTTGCTTTTAACGCTACTGGACTCTGCGGTCCATTTTAATTTTTATAAATATTTTTCAACTAAAAGTTAAATATATTTTCTATTTGTGGCCGTTGTTAACTTCTGTTAACTGTTGCAAGAATAAATATGCTCTTGTTTGTTGTTCGCCATGGGTGTTTATTGACAATAAAAGTTGACGTTTGTGGTTGTTGCTGATGGTTGTCGGAATTGTGTTCATTTGAATATCATTTGATTTTCTTTTACTGTTTACTGTATACATCTTATCATTTATTGCCTTGTTTCTTTATTGTTTTAAATTGTCCATGGCTTTGGCAGTCATGGTAGTGTCCTCTACATCGAGAAATACATACACACACACACACAAATACAAATTTACTTTGTTATTGGGCTCCCTGCAGTGTTAATTTTAAAGGACTTTCCTCATATTTTTTTTGCTGGAATAGCCATGTTTATCATGTCCTTTTTTATATTTTTTGTGGCATTTTAATTATTTCATTGAATTTTATTTGAAAATATTTATGAATAATTTTTATTGTCGTTGGAAATCTATTGCCAATATACACATATACATAAATACATATATACATACATACATAAGGCATATTAGGTGGGTAAAACATGTTATTCTTTTCATAGTAATATACTATTCTTTCCAGCTAAAACTTTATCTGAATCAGATATGTACATTCAAATGATATTTTTCAAAATAGAAAAAGGGAAAGGTTATCCGCACTAAACTATTTTTAAAAAAGATTTTAATAATACCAATCAATAAAAGTTAAGAAAAACAAGTAAAAACGTTATATTCGACCGGTTCGAATCTTAAATACCCTCCAAATATTTAGTAAATAAATTTAAAATGTTTAACTTGGTGGAACAGAGTTCCTTTATATAATATCGTACATCAACGCCCACTAAAGGGGGTGGTGTTCAAAAATACACAATATCATGTTTTCCACAGACGAACGTATGGGCAATGCTAGACCGTCTTAGACTTCATCACTGATCAAGAATATATATACTCTATGGGATCCAATTCTCTTTGGAGGGTATTAAAACTGTATTTTGGCGGGGTCGCTCTGGCAAGGGCTGTGGGGGCGACATTTCACCTTTGTCATGAAACTCTAAAAATAAATGCTTGAGATAATTATATACAAAATTTAATTTTTTTTATAGGAACATTTAGGGGCAAAGGAAGGGAGGAGAAGTTAGGGCAGAAACAGGCATAAAACTCTAAAAATAAATGCTTGTTATGATTATATGTAAACAAAATTTAATTTTTTTATAGAGTTTTATAGAGTAGTACCAAGTTACGTCTCAGCTTCGTTATTAAAGCTTAAAATGTTATTTTTAAGGAATGTAGGCTTAAGTAAAACAATTTGTTAAATTTGTACATTATTTTTGCATATAATAACGCCCACTAAAGGGGGCGGGGTCCAAAAATTATTTTCATTTATTTAATGGCTCCAAGTTTAACGCGTTGGATCGTATTTGACATAAAAATATATCATTTGCTTAACAAAATAAAGAACAAATTTAAAAGTTATGTTGTTTTTTCTGGGTTGGTTTAGTTGTTCTTAAGGAAACTTTTTCCCCCCTTGCCCGATTTAGCCCATCTCCGAACTTAACTTGGGCTATCCTTCAAGATATATCTGTACCAAATTTCAAGAGTCTAGCTTTTTTCTTTTGGGCTGAATCGTGATTTTCACAGAGGGACGGACGGACTAGCTCAGATCGTCTTAGATTTCATTACTGATCCAGAATATATATACTTTATGGGGTCTCAGATGGATATTTCGCTGCGTTACAAACGGACTGACAAAGTGAGTATACCCTCCATATTCTTTTTTGGAGGGTATAAAAATATTGTAATAAAATTATTGGAATAACATTTTCCGAATATTCAGAAATTATAAACATTCACATACGAATATTCAGAATTTACTAAATAAAACAAATAATAGTGCTGTGCCGAATCTTGCATACCCTTCACCAGCGTACGTCTGGAGTATGTACAGACACATTCTTTCCAACCCCGGAGCCAGTTTTGATTAACAAATCCAGCACACTTGAGTCCTAGTAGATCCCTTTGTGTTACCCGAAAACATCACAAACACCCAAGGTCCTTGATGGGAATCGAACCCACGACCTCTGTACTAATAGGCTAGCATCGCTACCAATCAACCACAGCGGCAGCCCGGAGCCATCCTTTTGATCTTTTTCATTTTCTATACTAATTTATTTTATTTTCTAAAATACAAAACATGTTTGATTACCAAGGCAAAAATTGATTTTTTAGTTAATTACCTTAATATTAAAAAACAATTAAAATTTGCCAGCTTTGGAGCTGTCCTATTAATTTTTCTACAGTCCCTTCTTTCTAATTTCAAAGAATTTGTTTCAAAAATATCAAGTATGTTTAATATATAAAGAAAAAGAAAACAAGTTTGAATTATCCAACCCTGGATTCGTGTTTTTGATTTTGTTTGATTTTTAATACAAATTTTATTCTTCCTGGAATATTTTATTAACGAAAATTTTAAAATTGGTTTTAGCTCGTTAATTTTATATGCCAAAAATAAATTGAAATTTTCCAGCTCTGGAACCGTATTTCGAATTTTGCTGATTTTCAATAGCATTCTATTGAAAACTGTTTCCAATATATGCATTACAGGTCGACATCTCTAGCTTTTCCGGAGTCTTTGGAAAACCGATTTCATGTACAAGCAGACAGACATCACTTATTCGACTTCTCTATTCATGAGGATCTAGAATATACTAAAGGGTGTTTTCTATGGAGGGACACAACTTTAAACTATAGTAAAAGAAGGAAACATCTTTTTAATATCGATGAAACGTGCCATATTGGAAAGAAAATGTTATGCAATTTATGTTTACAGATATATTATCTCTTCCATGTGGCCGCTATGGCTGGCGCATAGAAGGCGCAATTTGGAACACCAAATTTTCAACAACTAAAAAAAATCGTCTATAAAGTGGAAGGACACAATCCCAGAGTTGATTGATTAGGATAATATGTAATACTTTCCTGTACAGCGGCTACAGCTTCTCCAGTGCGAACTGTTCAGCGTCTCACGGGATGCACATTGTCAGTCAAGTCAATAATAGTAAATGTGGCCCGAAAACGATCTGAAAGACGATTATGTATGCCATAAAATGGAAGAAGGGCACCATGAGTTTGACAAATAGAACAATTATTTTAATTAAAATTTTAAACAATTTGCACGCATTGCTCTGGTGCAAATCGATTTATAATAAAATTTCAAAGCAAACTAAACAAAAAGCAACTATCAGCTGTTAAATGGATGCTCAATCCATTGGCAGTGATGCCAACTCAAAGTTGTGACAGTCTAAAAAAACGCTTTATATACATAATTTCGGGGATCACATATTAGTATTTTAGGTGAAGGGTATAAACATGTTTTATGTTTCTGAGTGTAACCTTCTTATTGGACAAATTTAAAAAAAAAAAATTTTCTGAATTAGTCCTTTAGTTTCAACTATTGGTTTTTCTTAAATACAAAAGATGATATCCTTCAAATGACTATCTGTGGTTTTTATACATTTTTGTAACTGCTTTATGACTTTTCCGTGATTTCCGCTGACAACTCTTGGCATTTCCGTCAAATGTTCTCCTGAAGGCCGGTGATTGTCTCTGGCTGGTTGATATGAGCCTGCGATTTGAAGAAACCCCAGATGCTGAATATATACGGAGTTGTTTACTAAATCAATATATTTTTTCTAATTAATGTATTCTTATCATACGAGTAGCTTAAAGAAAATAACGAGATCCTTCTGAGTTGAAATTCACTCCAAATATCAATCAATTTACTAGCAATTGCCAATTATAACTTTTGACGTCTTGCATATTTTAGCAAAGTTAAGCCAAGGCCAAGTTTATAATTGTCCTATTACTTTTCAATCTATTCCATAGTGCACAGTGTCCGTCTTTCAAAACAGGATACACATATTTCTTACTTTTCACCTTCTTTATTATTCCATATATACAATTGTGTATGTACAATTGAAAAAATATTTATTTCCTTTGAATTATTTGACAATAGGAAGGAAGAATAAGCTATTGCTTTGCCTTAAATTGAAAGATTTGTCTTTGTCGGGGTCCTTGATTTTTACTTCAGTTATGGAAATTTACTGGTTGTATATTTTGTTTTTTTTTTTGTATTTTATGTTTTTCTTTTATTTACGATTATTGTCTTCTTTTTTTACTATTCCCGTTGTTGTTACTGTTGTTCAGTAGTCGCAGTAGCCGTTGTTCATCATTTAACTCAATTGTTTTTCTAGGTCAGTCATAAAAAATTTACATAAAATAAAATACGGTGTTCATGTGTACATGTTCGCCAAGAAGGATATCTTTTCTTTATATGAACGCAATTTTTTCATCAGCTCAGTTCTTCCTTTTTCTTGGAATAACAAATATAACATTTGTGGTTTTTCTTTTTGTAGCATCAACGCACGGCCATTAGCCAAGACCAATTATGTTTTTTTTTATATTATTTGTATTTTGTTTTTTTTTTTTATTTTTTATTTGTTTTCTTAATTGATAAATCATAAATATTTACAGTCTTTAATTAAAGTTTATCAAAATGAAACATCAAAGACAATTTTCAATACAATTAAAAATTGCACATACACTTTTTAGTAAAAAAGAAATTATTACACAATAAAGATATAATTTAATTTGTTGCAAACAAGTTTTTATTACAAACTTTTGCGATAAGCAAATTAGATAATGATTTTGAGGTTTTGATATTAAAATATATTAATAAAGACGAGAGAAAAGGCTGGGTTGGGAAATTTAGTAGAATTCTGTTTTGCATTAAATACTTTTATATTCTAGTTCATATAATCAGCCGTTTGGAAACGGTACTCATTCCATATTTTGTTTTCTTGAGAAAATAGAAAAAATAAACTTTTTTCCGAAAAAAATAATTTTTTATTTATTAGGCTAAGAATTATTATTCAGGCTCAAGTTCAAATCCACGAATCTAGAAGTTGTTATTATTTTATTTATTTATATATATATTTTTTTTGTGTTAAGAATTTGTTCCGAATGCGAGTTGTTTATTAAGAATATAAAATATTTAGAATTGTGCTTTGGATTAAAAATTTTTATATTCAAATTCATATAAATAGCGAATCTGCAAATTGTTATTATTGAAGTGAAACTTCTTTAGAACCGTTGAGATTTCAAACTCGATGAAACGAAAAAATAAGTCCATAGAGACACAAACATATAAATGTATAGGATTCACCCGGCGAGAGAATGAGATAGAACACATTAGACCTTCTCGGTCTCCTCTTTGTGCGACTCTTCATATCATCCCCACTATCGTCTACTAAACATTTGTCCATATGTATGCTCCTGTGTAGTGGGATAGTCAATATATCTATAGTAGATATAGATATAGATATAGATTTAGATATAGGTATAGATATAGATATAGATATGGATATAGATATAGATATAGATATAGATATAGATATAGATATAGATATAGGTATAGATATAGATATTGATATAGATATAGATATAAATATAGATATAGATATAGATATAGATATAAATATAGATATATATATTGATATAGATATAGATATAGATATAGATATAGATATGGATATAGATATAGATATAGATATTGATATAGATATAGATATAGATATGGATATAGATATAGATATAGATATAGATATAGATGTAGATTCTAAATCTATATCTTGTTTTTTCAATACGTTTCAATGAGTTTTTTAACCAGGGACTTTTCAGAAGTTTCACTTCTACCGTGTGTGACTTTCACACACACAAATTTTTTTTAATTTAATTTGTTTTTAATTTGAATTTTTTATTAAAAATGGAATATTAAGAATATTTCTTAAAACATCATTCTAGAAGAACGGATCGTTATTGATTTCGGGGCCGTTACTCTGTTCAGATATTTTTCACTTTCCAAAGTGATATAAATCAACTATTCAACGAAATAGAATATGAGAGGTTAAGGAGAGGACGAAGAAGCTCATTCTGGCAGTTGGTTAGCGACCTATTTTGACTCACTTGATCATCGTCGGAATGTGGGGTGCGTTTCCCTGTTCTATCGTCACTATATAGGGATGTGTTTCACTGAAATCAGTATTCGTTTTCACTTGTTGGTGCGCTTTTTCTGCACAGGCCGCTTCAAATTGAGATCATATTTATTTGGGGTGGATTTAATTGTGAACAGCACTACGCATTGCACGTGATCGTATGCAGTCTTTTATAGGCAGTACTTTCTCTCTTTACCACAACTGACTTTCCTAGCTCCAGCACAATGTCCGCATGAGTAGAGATCTTACCCTGAGGTTCTAACAAACAAAAAAATTAGCTCACTTTCATGTTTATATATATGGTTATTTTCCAGAAGTTCAGACTTTCAAGGCCATGACATTCAAAACTTAAAGTTCGGCAAGGGAACCATAAATATAAACATCATCACATAATAATTAAACATCGATAATTAAACATATTTAAACCATTTCCACAGATTAACTGCCTGGCCCACGATGTCACTCGATATCGTTTTCTCATATAAATATTTTTAAAACAAAAACAAAATTTTGAAATTTGTTTTTGTTTTAAATATATTTATATGAGAAAACGATATCGAGTGACATCGTGGGCCAGGCAGTAAGTCACTTTTGGTTAGCACGAAATTTTCCAACCACGACTATAATTATTCCAAATATTCCATTTTCTTTTTGTTTTTTTTTTTCAGATCCATGACCTCCCTAGAGCTAAAGCTCTTTTGTTCTTTGTGACCATACAATTGAATTTTTATTTCAGCTAACAATGAACAATTGAGTTAGGAATCTTATAGTTTTTTTCTCTATGAACCCTGTATTAAGTCCTTTTGGAATGAAAATTTCACAAACACACAGAACCACATTAACTCCAGAATCTTACGTTTCCCATTCTGAATCCATTTCTAGCTACTCTACCTTCAAACTCGAAAATATACTCGCATTCACCTTATTGTTATGCAGAGGAAACAAAAATGTCTACTGAATTTATATTTTCACAGCCTCATGTGATATTTTACTCTTACTGTTCAAATTAAACGCTTTTCACTTAATTAATTGGATTTTATTATATACCTGAATCAACAGACACACTCCCCTCTCACAAAGAAAAATATTTACGTTTGTAATTACCATTAAACTGTATAAAATTTTCTTTTTTGTCAAATCACTTTTTATTTAACTCTTAAAAGCGTTAATTTCATTTCGTCATATAATTAAAATTGCACCATTAGAACCCACAAACACCGCAACATTTTTTTCTTTTTTTTTTAAATAGATACTTTTGCTATAAATCTGCCAAACCAAAAACTCAAAAGCTCTACACTGACCTAATTTTTAAATTAATTGTAATTAAATGATTTTCCGAAACATAAAAACGCAACGAAAAAAAAAGTTGTTCAAGAATTGATTAAATCCTCCCATTTCCAATAGATTGTTACAGCCAAACAGGAAATGATACATTTTGCAACGGAATTACAACTAATTTATCTGCAAATTGCGTTTTTTTTTTTTTTGTTGCTTCGTAAATGTGTTTTGCTATTTGTGTTTTTTCGTTTCATTGCATTAATGTACTCAATTCCTGTGTTCGTTGCTGGTATATAAAGTGAAAACAAATATAATTTTAAATTATTAGTCATTTTAGTTGTTGATTTGCAGCAGTAGATGCCGTGAACACAAAAAAGCAGGCTAATTATTTCACTTTTATAGCTTGCAAATTCAAAATGGTAATAAAAAATTTCAAAATTTTATATTATTTTCAATACATTCAATTCTCACCGACTTCTTCTTAGCACGAACGGAGTGAGTACCAATATTATAAACTTTTTGGGAATTTAATATATCACACAACGCTGAAAATGCTTTCTCCCAGATCTAGTGATTAATTTTTACAACTAGTTATTCCATTAATAGAAATTTCGTTTCCTTGAATTGTTCGATCAATCGAGTAACAATTCATTTCCTGGAAACTAATTTCGATTTGATTTGAATTCCATAATAAATAAACTGGTAAAAGCAATTAAAAAAAAAAAAATCGGAAAATTAATAAGATTAAAAGACGAATACCAAAAGGTAATCTAAAAATAAAAAGTGGGGTTAGTGAATTAGTGCAGACAGAAAATACTTTTCTTGAGGAAAATGCTGTTGTTGCCAAAAATTTTCTTCATGCATTAGCGGATTTTGGTGGTTTGGCTTGCAGAGTTGCCCACGCCACAAAGGCACTCAAGTAGAATCAAAGCCACTCTATAGGGTCCGCAATCTAACGTTTTTTTTCAACCAGTGCTTATTTCGTGAATGGTAACACTTAGCTCATGTCTGATTTGACAGATAATTAGTTTTATCCTTCCGCTGCACGAATATGGTTGAGCATTCAATGCGTTTTCGCTTCCCTAAGTGGGCCTGCGATCGACTTACAGAAGATGCCGATTTTGTCAAAAAAATCATCTTTTCAAATGAAGCTCATTTTGATCTCGGCGGTTAAGTAAACAAGCAAAATTGTCGCATTTGGGGCACAGAAAACCCGCCCGCATACATTGAAAAGCCAAAACGAGTCACTGTTTGGTGCGGATTTTGGTCCAGAGGCATAATTGGGCCATTTTTCTTCGAAAATGAGCAAAGTGTGGCCGTTACAGTCAATGGCGATCGTTATCGGGCCATGCAGCCATTTGAATGAAATTATTTTCCATTATTAAACGGAAGTATTGTACTTTCAAATAAAAAATGAAATTTAAGAAAATATTCTGTAGTTTTTTTTATAGCATTTGCAAAAAAAAAAAGTTATTTGGCGGACCCTATAGTTGGTGGGTACCCCTCCAACTATTTTGATGCGGAAAGTGGTAATCGATCAGTAATCAGATGACTTGCATCAATCTCTATCACGTTCTGTCTTCTCAACGCATTCTCGCTTTCTTTAATTCCAGATCAGTGCATTAGACGTCGCTGCATTTAAAACAAGTAGGAACGTTATATTCGATCAGGCCGAATCTTAAATACCCTTCAAATATATAGTAAATAAAAACTTTATTTTAATTCTTATTAAAATTTACATCTTTATGGTATTTGGCTTAAGTAAACAAGAAAAAAAATTATTTTAATACTATCGTTTCCAATGTGTTGGGAAGAGCGCATCTGAGACACCTTTCCATCGGCATAAAAACAATTTACGTATGAATATTTTACATCAAATCGCACAAAAGGGACTGAGATAAAATAAAAATGTTCAACCTGCTGGGTCAGAGTTCCTTTTAGATATTTCTTTGTCAAATTTTATAACTCTATACAGGATTACTCCGGGTAGATCTCATCTTTGTCGTAAAAACTTAGCTGTTGGCTGAAGTAGTAGAACACGAGACTATGAAGCGGGGGGTCCTGAGTTCGAGCCCGCGCTGAGTCATGAAATATTGTGTTGAATTCTTCTGACCAGCATTAGTGCATGGTTGTGTTAGTTGTTGCCAGCCTGTTTCAATGATGACGGCATAGTCACTGGTCACTGGACATAATTGGCAGCGACTAAAACTATCATGTACTAAAAAGCAGAGTAACCGCACCCTCTTTCGTCGGTCATGTAGCAAAAATTAGCCGGCGAAGTACAATTGGTTGAAAAAGCTACAAAAAACTGACTATCTTCTCATCTTTCCTAATCTGTCACCTCAATACTATCCCCTCGTTTTCAGTTCCGGCGCGATGCATTGCGTATATAGGGGTGCTGAGGGGCCTGAGTGCTGGTTCAAGATAAAAAGAAAATTTAAAAAAATAAAATATTTTCGGGATAATTAAATGGGGAAAAAAATTTACAGGGTCATTTAGGGGGCAAAGTAGGAGAGATAGAGCAGAGGACGATCAGATAACGTCTCAGCTTCGTTAAAAATGTAATTTTTAAGGTATGTAGGGCTAAGTAGCACAATTTGTTTCATAATATCTTACGGCAATGCCCACTAAAGGGCGCAAGGTCCAAAAATTTATTTGTCTGATTTAATGGCTCCAAGTTCAACGCTTTGGCTCTTTTTTGACATAAAAATATATCATTTGCTTAAAAAAATTACAAAAAAAAGCTTTAAAAATGATATTGTTATTGATAGAGGGAACTTTTTCCCCTCTGGTCCAATTCAGCCCATTTACGAAGTTGACCCGTGCTATCCTTCAAAATATATTTATTCCAAATATCAAGGGTCTGGCTTTTTCCGTTTTGATTTTCACAGAGGGTCAGTCGTACGGGCTCTAACGGATCTAGTCTTAGATTTCATCACTGATTCAAAATATACTCGTATAATATACCTTAAGGAATATTTTCTGAATTTAAAAAAAAATTTCGATCAATTAGCCGATCAATCTTAAGGAAATTTAATACTTACACTTATAAAAACAATTGCCAAATATGTATGTATATATAATGCTAGGAACACAACTGCGACAAACGACGAATTTTTGGTCGCGAATATTCGTCGCCAAAAATAAAACACATTGGTGTATATGAAAATGCACACAATCGTGCCGTTGGGCGAAATTCGTCATACTCAGCGAAAGTTGAAATACATTTATTTCTAATTGTTTCGTCAACGAACGACGAACAAATCAATATAAAGTGACCAGGTTTCATATACTCAAACTGGTTTTTTGTGGAAAAACATAGTTCACTACTGTATTGTTGCATGTAGCACTAAAATTTTCAGTACATACTAAAAATGCATTCACTAATTCACAAAAATGTATCATTCGGACGACTTTTTATTAATTTTAAACACTTTTTATAATATAGTTTTTCTTTCTATTTCTCACTTTTTCATATGGTCACCCCATCAGCTGTTAAATGAAAATAATAATTTATTTACAGACAAAAAATTTTTCAGAAAATATTTACAAAAAGGAATTTGTTCTGAAAAAATGGATAACACCGGGATAATTATTGAGTGTCTAAACAATCTGACTGACATCAGAGGATTACAATGATTTAAAAAACAAATATTAAAATTTTGTTTGCTTATTATTTTAATTTATTCGTCGTTATTGTGTTTCATACGACGAATTTATAGAGCGATTTTTTATCAACGAATTCGTCGTACTAAGCGAAATTCGTCGTTCGTCCCAGTTGTGTTCCTAGCATAAGGTCTCTTTATATTTTACATGTCAAAATATATTATTTTTCAATATTTTTTTTAAAGAAATTTCTTTCTGTGTCCCAATAATTTTGTTTCATAAATTTTTTTTTTTTTTCATTCTTCTTTATTTGCGATCTATTTTCTAAAGAAACATTAAGCAAATCTTTTAAATTTTACAATGAACATAGGTTATTGAACTCCAGTGAGTCCAATAAAAATAAAAACAATAAGTTGCATGAATTTAATTAATTATGATATCAAAATTACTTATAGATATAACAATATTTATTTTCTAAAAGGAAGATCAATTACATGGTATCTTTTCAGTCTCTTTATTTCATCGCTATCATTCAAAAGATTAATGGCAAGTAGATTTGAATGATTGCTCAGTCTTTGTAAATATCTCTCACAGAATTTGGCGATTTCCTCTTTAACGGTAGGTATATTAAGGTCACGATGAATATTTTTATTACTTATAAACCATGGAGCGCTAGTAATTGTTCTTAATATTTTGGACTGGTATCTTTGAAGAATTTCAATGTTTGAGTTGCTAGCTGTACCCCAAAGTTGAATACCGTAAGTCCAGACAGGTTTTATTATAGTTTTATACAACTTTATTTTGTTCTCTATTGTTAGGGTAGATTTGGGTCCTAAAAGCCAATACATTCTCTTTGACTTATTGTTAAGTTGTTGACGCTTTCTTTTAATATGCTCTTTCCAAGTTAACCTTCTATCTAGGTGTAGACCTAGATACTTTACAATATTTGATTGTGGAAGGGTTGATCCATTTAAGGAAACTGGTGGACAGTCATTTTTCCGAAGAGCGAACGTTACTTGAACAGACCTCTCCGTATTGACCTTAATATTCCATTTATTTAGCCAATCTTCTACTAGATTTAAACAGATTTGTAGTTTACTAGAAGCTTCAAGGTGAGAATCTTCCGAAGCCATAATAGCAGTGTCATCGGCATATGTTGCTATAGTTGTGTTATTTGTTGTTGGCATATCGGACGTAAAAAGTGTATATAACACTGGCCCTAAAACGCTTCCTTGTGGAACTCCAGATTGTATAAAACCAAATGCAGAGGTTTTGCTGTTGACTCTAACGAAGAATTTTCTTTCGTATAAATAAGACTTTAGTAGGACATAAAAAGGAGCTGGTAACAGTTTTTTAATTTTAAATAACAAGCCTGAATGCCATACTCTATCAAACGCTTGTTGTATATCCATGAACACCGCACTGCAATACTGCTTTCGTTCCATGGCGCTAGAAATACATTCCACAATTCGATGACACTGTTCTGGGGTACCGTATTTATGTCTAAATCCAAACTGGTGCTCTGGAATTATGTTTTGTGCTTCTAAAATTGGTAGCATCCTTTCCAACAGTAATTTTTCAAATATCTTCGACAGTACTGGCAGTAAACTTATTAGCCTATATGAAGTTATTAAGTGTTCCGGCTTATTTTGTTTCTTAATCATAATTATTTCTGGATACTTCCACTGGGACGGAAAATAGTTTAATCGTAATATAGAATTAAACAATAGAGTTAAGAAAATTAAACCTTTTTTTGGCAGACATTTAATCATTTTTGTAGAAATTTTATCGTAGCCTGGAGACTTTTTGTTATTAAGGTTTTGTTTCATAAATAAAAATTTTTTTTTCAAACCAAATAAAATAATTAATTTCCTGAAAACAGCACACAAATGAGTGACGAAATATTGAAAAATAATATATATTAACATATAAAAATAAAACGAGACCTTAAGCTTAAAAATATTCGAGAATAATAATAATTAAAAAGAGGTAAAAAAAAACCAGAAGAATTTTTCAATTTTCACTTTTTACAAGAAAATTAAATACAATGAATATTCACATTATCTGACATCAATTTCAATACTCATTCCCGAAACTATTTATTATAATATTATAGACCATTATTTTTGAAAACAAACGACTATTTGCCTCTAAAGGAAATTTTTACTCTCTGTAGAGGAACAACAGCGATATATGCTTCCCATACAAACAGTTGCTCTCCTACAAATTGCTTCTTTGAACTTCTGTCAAATATAAACGAATTTTCAAGCTTCTGCTGCTGGTTTGGAAAACACCTACTCCTACAAAAGGGCATGAGTAACAAAACATGCAAGAAAATTTGATTTACGAGTTTGTATTTGTATGTTTCATTAATTTCCTAGACGAAAGAATAAGCAATAAAATTAAAACTATCTTGCTGCTAATATATTTCTACAACTTGTAATGAATTTTATACACCTTTTTTAGGCGGCAATGTTGTGTGTTTGTGTGTGCAAGACTAGATGTTCGTTACATTTATGTACATGCATGTATATTCATATATGAAGATGTATGTAATAGAGGGATTATTTAGGTTTTAGTATCCCTACAGTGCGGAGTAGTAACTCTGTTCCGATGGATCTTTTTAACTGCACTAATTGCCAATCGACTTTTGTTAACGTACTTTTATTAACGAGTCTATCTTCAAATATTAATTGCTACCCAAGAAGTGGACTTCTAATTAAAAAGTACAAAAATTGAACAATCGCCTTTTCCAACAATGACTCAAAGGCAGAAAGCAGGCAAATCACTTTTTGAAGTTACGATAAGATTGATAATAGAAGCTACACTTGGATCTAAAAATGTCTGATATGAAAATAGACACCGCGAGATCTGCTGGGCTCGTATTCAAATATATTTACACAATATTTGAACAAATACGTTGTGCTTTATTTGCTACTATAGATATTTTACAGAAAGTAATATTATAGCTGAAGGAAACTATGTTTTGTTGCTTGCTCATTTTTGTTTTTTCTGTATATGGAAAAAAGAACAATTTCACTTTGCAAGACGAAAATGTCAACAGCACCACAAGCATGCCTTCACATTATTACTGAAAAACTAAAGGGTGTTAATATTGGTAAATACACCAGCACATTAATAGTTTAAGAGCACCTAACCAAACATGACTACATGCTTAATTCTAGGGTAGCCCAGTAATATTGTTTTCTTTTCTAAACAAAAAAGGGCAACATTTTTTTGTACTTTTCAAAGAAACATTAGCATATTATGTGTTTTGGAAAATAGTGAATTTATTAGAAATTTGTCTTGCATCCTTTAAGAAGATAAATTTTGAGTTTAAAACTGATTTTTAGAAATTATTGGAAAGAAAACGCGAAAATGTGTTACATGTTTGTGGGAAAAAAAAACACCATTAAATAACTTTCGTTTAATTAATTAAAAATTTTAAAAGTTTAATTTTATTTATAAACAAAATATAAAACCCTTCGAATTGCATAGATTAAATTATTAAATTAAAAATTAGTAGGCAGTCTTTAGTTCAAATTTGTGAATATTTAAAATAACTTATTATTGTTTTAACTCGTACCAGCACTCAGTGGATGACACCTACATATGCAGTGCATTGCGCCGGAACTAAAAATGAGTTGAAAGATGAGAAGATAGAGAATTTTTTGTAGCCACTTGAACCTTTTACTTCACCGGATAATTTTTTTTTTTTTACAAAGCCTACGAAGGCGAGTACTGTTCTTCTGCTCTTTAGTACATGATTGTGTCAGCCGTTGCCAATTCTGTGCAGTGACCAGTGCTTTGCCTTCATCACTGAAATAGGCTGACAGCAACTAACACAACCATGCAGTAATGTTGAGCAGAAGAATTCGACTACATATTCATGATTGAGCGCGGGGTTGAACTCAGAACCCTCAGTTTCATAGTCTCGTGTTAACTACTTCAGTCAACAGCACACCCTTATTTTGTAACTATTTGTCAACATCACGTCACGTCAAGTCAATATCTAAGAACTACTAAGAAACGCATGTACTTCTTTCCGGTAGCAATTGACAAGTTCTAACTGCCTCTTTCTATATTTAAGGAGCAGTCACAGACCGTCAAAAGTAGTAAATTATTTCCGTATTTTTTATATTGCCGTGCAGTGACGTTGACTATTAGTTACATAATAAGGGGAATTATTTTAAGAAATTAAGTTAATCTAAAATTTCCCATTAAGAATGGAATATTGAGAAAAATTATTAGTAAATAGTGTTTTTTATAGAGTGATACAACTTTAAGTTGGCATCACTGTTTTATTTGATCACCCATTTAACAGCTGATAGTTGCTTTTTGTTTAGTTTGCTTCACATGTCATTATGGATCGACTTACACCAGAGCAACACGTGCAAATTGTTGAAATTTTCAAATAAAATAATTGTTTTATTCGTCAAACTCATCGTGCACTTCTTCCATTTTATGCCGTACACAAATGTCCTTCAGAGCGGCGCGGCTAATTCGAAGAACAGTAGATCGTTTTCGGACCACATTTACTGTTACTGTGTGATAATGTGGACTGGAGACGCTGTTGCCGCTGTACAGGAAACCATTGAAGATGATCCTAATCCATCAATTCGTCGCCGTTCTCAGCAACTGGGATTGTGTCCTTCCACTTTATGGACGATTTTTGTAGTTGTTGAAAATCGCTGTTCGATATTGCGCCTTCTACGCGCCAGCCGTGGCGGCCAGATGGCAGAAATCATATTTAAACATTAATTTCATAAAATTTTCTATTCAATTAAGACCGTTTCATTGATATCAAAAATATATTACTATGTTTTATTATGATTTAAACTTGTATGACTCTATAAAAAATACCCGATACTTTGCATATTTTGAAGTTTTGAACATAAGCCTGACTAATAATTTTTGATTTAATAATTTAATCTTCATAGCAACTTCACCACCTAAGGCAAAGCTTGCTTTGCATATGAAATAAACTTTAAAAATCTACTTTCTTGTCAAACAATTTTAAGTGGAAATACACTTTTTTATCAAACATTCAATTGTATGCACTACATACATTCATATATCATGCCTGTGTTGATCGTACATTTTGACTGCAAAGATCTTTCTCCTTTGGCACCAGTGTGACTCACCACTTTGGGAATTTTAAAATATGGCAGAAATATTAGTTATTTGTTTAGAAACTGTAAACAGTTTATTCTGCCAGATCATCCACCGTATGCTGTCATATTAAACATTCAACTTTGGCGAAGTAATTTTTGGCAAATAATTCATTTATATGGTCACACTGGTCGTCTAGTGCATACAAGCGACAATATAATTGGAAGATCATCATATGTTTTATATATTTAATACATACAAAAATACCAATATCATCGTTAAAACATTTCATTCTATCCGTTTTAGGATTCGAAACTATTTCCCTTTACCTTTTTAAGACAAGTTAATTGAATACCCTATTAATTACTACAATAAGCAAACACATTAATAGCACAAAGACAAAAAACTAAAACTACTACAATACAATAAGCATACAGACAGATAGAGACTTTTAGAGAAAATACAGTAGAAGACCTAAAAAATAAAACGAATTGCGGTTATAAGCAAAAAACCCACATGTCGATCTAAAGGACTTTTAAATCATTTGTTTAGAAAATAAAGTTATTAATTGCATTTTTTGTACCCCGGAATTTAACTACCTAGTCCACGATGTCCCTAGATATCGTTCCGTCGCCTAACTACATTGAAAGGAAAATAAAATTGTAGAATAAGCTTTTGTTTTAAATGTAATTCTGCGACAGAACATTATCTTATACGTCATATGCAGTACATTGCACCGAAAATAGAAAGGATAGGATGGTATTAAGCGAGCTATTTTTATACCCTCCAAAAAAAATTGAAAGGTATATTTACTCCGTCATTCCGTGTGCAACGCAGCGAAATATACCCATAAAGTATATATATTCTTGATCAATGATGAGATCTAATACGATCTAGCCACTATCCGCTCGATTGTGCGTCTGTGGAAATCAGTTTAAACCAAAAGAGCCAGACCCTGAAATTTGATATAAATAAACTTTGAAGGATAGCACGCCTCAAGTTCGTAAATGGGCTGAATCGGGCCACAGAGAAAAAGGTTGCCCTAAGAAAAAAAATCAATGAGTGTTCGAACTCACGGGCGATGTGTTAACACCTTTTTGTTTATTTATTTTATATGAAACCCACAAAAAACAAAGAGAATGCAAAGCAACAGACAAATGTACATACATACATTGTTATGTTTGTACATAAGCTACATACGTTGCTGTCTTGCTATCTCATTTTTATATATGTACGTATAACCACGTCACTATTCTCTTTGCTATGCATAAAACAAAACCGAAGATCAACATAAAACACTTTTTTAATATTACTCCAAATTAATACTCCGAATTAAAACACTTAAATCTCCGCTCGCCGATATCGGATCGCCTTAATTTTTGGCCTAAACTCTTCGTCGAAACCCGCACTAGCGTTTTAATCCAAAAATTAATAAAATCGGCTATGAATTTCCGGAGAAAATCGCGTGGGAAAATTATATGAAAATCGTCCAATAATCACTTTCAATACCGACTGCCAAGCAACAACAAGAAACAAACAAACTCTTACACTTACACTTGCGTATGTATTGAAACTGATAGTTTACTGCTCTAGAGGCGCGCGTATAGATGTTAACACATCAAAAGTAAACCAACCTCTAGAAAAGAAAATAATTTTTACAGTTTCTTTTAATCCTGCTAAATCTTTTTTCCAATTTTTATTTTGTTGCATGAATAGAAGATATTATGGCAATATTTTTGCCATCTACTGTAACATAAGTTGGGCGTTCAATTTTCTATATGTTGCATTTGTCGCATCAGGAAATAGTTTAATTAAAATTCCAGCACATTCATTAAGGACCATTGCTGGTTTTTCTAAAGGTATTTAAATACATTAAATAAAATTTTATTTTACAAAAAGTCATTATAGATTTTCAAAAGTTAGAACTATTGAAATTTAAATACTCATGCTTAGTAATAAAAAAAAAGTAACTATTGTAGCGACTAAATAATATTGAAATTTTTATACAACAAATTTAATTTTGGCGTCTAAATTATGGAAACTCTTTACGAATTGATGAGCTGAGGTAAATATGTGAACCGCAGCAATTACTTGAAATTGTATTAGAATTTATCGAAAGGAAGTGAAGCAGCAATTATACCCACATATAGAATTCACACATAAAACCCATATTTTAAATAGTTTTTTGACTACTTGTGTATTTATGTCTTGCCTGTTAAGAAAGAAAAATACTGAAAAAAAAATGTAATTGAATCACCCGAGAGATTTGAGAATTTATCACAGACATCAAGAACGAATCTTTTAATTTGTCAATTGTCAAGCAAAGTTTATTATTTAATTATACAAAATTTCATACAAACTTTAATTAAATTATTCTCCAAATAACTTAAATATGCTGCAACTTTTTGTATAGTATTTTATTTTATTTTATTTTATTTTATAATAAAAATATAAAAAGAAATTATTTGCACTCATCAAAAACGTTTGAGGAGAAGCAAAAAAAAATTGAATTTACTAAAACAAATTAAAAATTGTTTCTGCCTGCTGCAGTATGAATATCAATCAGCACACTTCAATCACAATTACTCATAATTACGGTGACCAAATGTTTCAAGCGAAAAAAGGACACTTAGAAATATAATGAATATTTTAATTACTGTTAACTTTATTGGACATATAGGTTTTTACTCTCAAATTAACACATTTTCGGAACAAATTCAACTTTTTTTCAAATTAAATTAAATTATTTTCAAAACAAATTAACTTTTTTTCAAAGTAATTTGAATTATTTTCAACACAAATTAAACATTTTCCTTTAAAATTTTTTCACTACTAATTCAATGTTTTTCTTTTCAAATTCAAATTATTAAAATCCAAATTCATTTGTTTTTTAATTCACTATTAAAAGCTTAAAAAATAAAGGCCTTATTTATAAAAAAATAATTTATGTGTATTAAGCTCTTATTTGACGTATTTCTATGGGTCGTAGTTTAATTTTTAAACTTTTCGGTTAGTACTACTATGAACTAGCTTTGTGTTAAATTTTAAATTTTAATAGAATAAATATAAAAATATAAATTAACTTACTGCTTTTTGTTTGTTATGTGGACAAGTATGTCTATATGCGTGCATTTCATTGGTTCTTACACAAAATCATCAGTAGACTTTAACGTAATTCCAAAATAACAAAACCTCTTAGCTTATACATAAATTCCCAAAAATGAATTGAGAGTTACACAAGCAAAACCATAGGATTTGAAATTCAAGAAAACACAGCAAACAAATTTTATTCGATATAAATCCATTTTGTTTTTCCACCTTCATACAATTAGTCTGCCGTTGGCAAACAATAAAAAATTTTAATTTTGTATATAATCATCCCAAGCATTTACTTTTAGAGTTTTATGACTGCCTGTTTCTGCCCTGCCACCTCCTCCCCCTTTGCCCCCTAAATGACCCTATAAAAAAAAATTTTAATTTTGTATATAGTCATCCCAAGCATTTATTTTTAGAGTTTTATGACAAAGGTGAAATGTCTCCCTCACAGCCCATGCCAGAGCGACCCCGCCAAAATACAGTGTTAATACCCTCAAAAGAGAATTGGACCCTATAAATTAAATATATTCTTGATCAGTGATGAAGTCTAAGACGGTATAGCAATGTCCATACGTTCGTCTGCGAAAAAGATGATATTGTCTATTTTTGAACCCCGCCCCCTTTAGTGGGCGTTGACGTACGATATTATATAAAGGAACTCTGTCCCAGCAAGTTAAACATTTTAAATTTACTTGCTAAATATTTGGAGGGTATTTAAGATTCGACCCGGTCGAATATAACGTTTTTACGTGTTTATATATGTATACATGAAGATGGGCGGTCTGAACCGGAGTTATAAGGGCGAAACGCGACTAGTTTGGTTAAATTCGGTTCAGCCATTCAAAAGTTATAAGCGGACCACATAATTACACACGCACATACACACATACAGACATACATATGTAGTGCCGTCTTCTCAGGAATATTCAGGAAAGCCTCCTAGGAACTAAAAACTTCGAGATATGGTGAGAACTCTATTTTTCAAAACTTATCCCGTTTTGAAACAGTAACTTTTTTGAAAATGTTCAATCTTCTTAGCAGGGAGTTGAAAATTAATAATCTTAATATCATCTATTCGACATATTGTGGGTGCTGTTGGCTGAAGTAGTAGAACACAAGACTATGAAGCGGAGGGTCGTGAGTTCGAGCCCGCGCTGAGTCATGAAATATTGTGTTGAATTCTTCTGATCAGCATTAGTGCGTGGTTGTGTTAGTTGTTGCCAGCCTGTTTCAATGTTGAAGGCATAGTCACTGGTCACTGAACATAATTGGCAGCGACTGACACAATCCTGTACTAAAAAGCAGAGTAAGAGCACCCAGCTTCGTCGGCCGTGTAGCTAAAATTAGCCGGCGAAGTAAAAGGTTGAAATAGCTACAAAAACAACTGTCTATCTTCTCATCTTTCCTAATCTGTACCCTCAATACTATCCCCTCGTTTTCAGTTCTGGCGCAATGCATTGCATATATAGGGGTCATCCCCTGAGCGCTGGTCCTACTCCTACAAAAAAAAATGTATTAAGTATTAGTTAGCCCTTTGCTATGTGGTCAAGTGTCAATGTCTTGTTGACATTGTCTCGACGTGGCGTTGACAAATAGTTACAGAATAAAGGGAATTGTTTTCTTTAATTTGGAAATAGTATTATTTTTTCGTATTTTATACATATTTAGCAATAAATAGTGCTGTTACAATTTTGCTTTCTATTTATTTGAGTTTTTTGTTTAAAATTAATTTTTTATTAATGTTTGCTTTTTATTTTTTTTTTCAGATGATTAAATTGAATAACTTTTGGGTAAGTTGTATTAATCAGTATATTTGATAAAAGTATAAGAATATATGAATATATTCCGAATATAATGACTGCATCAATTTAAAGTTCAAAATGCCAATTTTTATCAATTTTATTTGCCTGAATACGCTTAGGCAAAAATTATAAATATACCACCAGCCAGGCTAGTTTAATAGTTCCTTGAGTTTTTGTATTTTTGCTGTCAACTAAAAATTGTCGCCCAGTAGAGGTTTGAGTACAAAACGTCACAGAATATCAAACTATCCTCCTATAAATCTATTGCTAATTTTACTAGGAACATGAATTCAAAGAACAAAAACATTTTTATTAGTTTTTAAGACACATGTTTTGTTTATTGCGGTTTAAGTATGTCTATATGCTTGCATTTAATTGGTTCCTACACCAAATCATCAATAGACTTTAACCTAAATCCAAAACAATAAATCCTTTAAGTTTGTACATAAACTGCCAAAAATTAATTGAGAATTTCAAAACCTAATAATAACAAAATGGCAATAAAGAACAATTAAATTAAATAAAAAAAGGACAATTTAATTTTTTTCGTGAAAGAAGGACTGTCGTCTTCAAAACAGGATGGATGATCGCCGTAATCATAATACATAGTTGTTTTTTAATAATATTAAGGTAACAATAAAGTTAGATTGATCCAAATATATTCAAACTTAACTGTTTCAATTGAAACGGGCCATTTATAGAGGTCGGTATAATAAACCGATGTTCGTAAAATAGGCTGAACATTAATTTTAAAAGTTTCTGGCTGTCCCAATCGGCAAATAAGAATTATATTCCAAAATTCATGCCTATTTTTTTTTTTTTTTTTTTTGATAAATAGAAAAGATCAATCGCCATCAGTATATTGCCCTATAGTATGTGGCAGTATGTTAATTACAAAAATTTCTGTAGAACACCTTTAATGATAAAAATTACCACAAGTGACAGAAGCCGAGAAGGGGGTGACTGCTTCCATGGCAAGCACTTCTTCCTCTAAAAATTAATACCAAAGTGTTTGAGCTCTTGGGCAAGAGCTCAGGTTATCACTCCTACATATGCAGTGCCTTGCGCCGGAAATAGAAAGGAGGGGATATTATTGAGGGGACAGATGAGGAACGATGAGAAGCTAGAGAATTTTTTGTAGTAATTTTGAACCTTTTCACTTCGCCGTTTAATTTTTTGCTACAAGGCCGACGAAGGAGAGTGCTGTTCCTCTGCTACTATTTAGTACGTGATTGTGTCAGTCGCTGCCAGCTATGTTTTTTTTTATCTCGGACCAGCACTCAGGGGACGACCCCTACATATGCAGTGCATTGTGCCGAAACTAGAAAGGAGGGGACAGATGAAGAAATATGAGAAGTTAGAAACTGTTTTGTAGCTGTTTCAACCTTTTTACTTCGCCGGCTAATATTTGCTACAGAACCGACGAAGGAGGGTGCTGCTGTTACTCTGCTATTTTTTTTAGTACATGATCATGTCAGTCGCTGCCAATTATGTTCAGTGATCAGTGCTATGGCTTCATCACTGAAACAGGTTGGCAACCACTAGCACAACCATGCACTAATGCTGATCAGAAGAAGTCAACACAATATTCATGACTCAGCGCGGGGTTGAACTCAGGGCACTCCGCTTCATAGTCTCGTGTTCTACTACTTCAGCCAACAGCACCCTCAGTGATCAGTGCTATGCCTTCATCACTGAAACAGGCTGACAACAACTAACACAAATATGTACCAATACTGATCAGAAGCACTCGACTCAATGTTCTTGACTGAGCGCAGGGGGACTCTTGTTAACTACTTTAGCCAACAGCACCCTCATAAAAGAAAACTTGGTTTGCAGTCATGTATTATTTGATTATAAAAGTTTTGACTTGCATACTCTAATTTAATAACTTCTCTATAAACAAAAAATAAGTATTTATATAATTTTGTTAATAACATTTGCATGCCGTATAATAATATCAATTACAATAATATTAATATAATATGATGCAGTTTTTTATTTAGTAATTATGCTAATAATAAAAATCGTATTAATTATTATAAATCATATGCAGAAAAGTTCTTGTAATTTCATACAAAAAAAAATTATAGAAAAATATCAGTGGTTGTAAATGCACATACATACATATACGAGTAAATATGTACACACATAATGGGTGTCTTCTAGCTATTTGAGAACTATCGATAACGATTACCATAGTCTGACATAGTTCTGACAAGTTTGGCAAGTCATCAAGAACAACGTTCCCAAATTGGGGAATTTCACTATGAAAAAAAAATCTGTAGTTCATAGCTAAAAATAAAATGCCTTTCAAACAAACACTTCATACAGTTATTGGCCGGTCAGGTTACTCTAGGTTAATAGGTACATTCCATTAATTGTGGCAAATAGCATTAGAATAGAATTAGAAAAAATAATGTACCACACTTAATGTCATCGCAACGAATTTCAAACTAAAAAAAATTTCGATGATTTCTCAGACGCACTTTGTTATATCTAAATTTTAATATAGGAAGTCCTTAATGAAAAATCCCTTTATTTTATTATTTGAAGCCAAGTCATACAGCTTAAAAAACACCCGATTTACATATACATATATATATATATATATATATATATATATATATATATATATATATACATACATATAAATATACAAACGCAATATACTATACACACACATCCATATGTATTATTACATTAAAAATAACAATTTTCAAATATTAATGCATGCATCGACCAGCAAATGCATGCCTGTTAGTGTTATGTTTTGCTTATATTTACATTATTACTAATAAAAATAATGATTTATTAAATGGTTTTATTTACTTTAATTCAATTATTTACCCCAAAACACAACAAAAGCCAACATAATTAAATTTTAAGTACATAAAATCATTTATTTAACAATACATTTTTTGGGGCAAATTTGTTGTTCTTCAAATTAAAAAAAGCAATTGTTTTCTGAACTGCTAAAGGATCTAACATCCAGAAAATCATAATTGACGTTTTGATTGATAATAGGAAATGGCCTCCAGGTACATGTCTTTATAAATTTGTGGTCATCTATTTTTTGTAATATAAAGTCTATATTAAGGAAATTCAAAAAGCAGGAAATTATGTCTTCTTTTCATGTCAAAAAGCCATAACAACATACGAGTATCAGGTCATATCAAACAAAGTAAATAGATTTGAGTACACACGAATCAGAATATGTTTGAATATGTTTGACGCCAAACTGAAGGAAATTTAAGGTCAGGCAACACCAAGTATTAAGTCTATTCGTTTTAATACAGTGAATATAATCTAATTTTATTTGACCTTTGAATAGTGGAAGACTTGATCCAGCATATTTTAGTTCGTGTTTCCCGACTTAACATAACATACACATTAGCTGTAGTTTCACATATTCTTCGTGGACAAAGTCGCGGGTAAAAAGTATAATAAAATTAAACGAAACCCCAACTTTAGTACTTCATACACGCTGGTATGAGCGCACAAGCTGCCGCTTTTTATAATGACTTGCACTTTTTATGATGATTTGCGCTTTTCATAATGACTTGCACTTTTTATGATGACTTGCACTTTTTATGATGACTTGCACTTTTCATAATGACTTGCACTTTTTATGATGACTTGCACTTTTTATGATGACTTGCACTTTTTTGATGACTTTCAGTTTTTATAATGACTTTCACTTTTTATGATGACTTGCATTTTTTATGATGACTTGCACTTTTTATAATAACCTGCATTTTTTATAATGACTTGCACTTTTTATGATAACTTGCACTTTTTATGATGAGTTTCAGTTTTTATAATGACTCACTTTTTATGATGACTTGCATCTTTTATGATGACTTGCACTTTTCATAATGACTTGCACTTTTAATGATAACTTGCACTTTTTATGATGACTTGCATTTTTTATGATGACTTGCACTTTTTATAATAACCTGCATTTTTTATAATGACTTGCACTTTTTATGATGACTTTCAGTTTTTATAATGACTTGCACTTTTTACGATGACTAGCACTTTTCATAATGACTTGCACTTTTTACGATGACTTGCACTTTTTATGATGACTTGCACTTTTTATGATGAGTTTCATTTTTTATAATGACTTTCACTTTTTATGATGACTTGCATTTTTTATGATGACTTGCACTTTTTATAATAACCTGCATTTTTTATAATGACTTGCACTTTTTATGATGACTTGCACTTTTCATAATGACTTGCTCTTTTTATGATGACTTGCACTTTGAATGATGACTTGCACTTTTAATGATAACTTGCAGTTTTTATGATGACTTGCAGTTTTTATAATGACTTGCACTTTTTATGATGACTTGCATTTTTTTTTTGTTTCAAATGTATTTATACGAAAGATATAACTCTGTCGGCATCGTGAAATCGGCAGCTAATATCTACAAATAGACAGGTAGAATTTTAAAAATATAATTTATCCTAGAGAAAAGCCTGCTCACACAAAAATTTAATAAAATGCTTCGTATGTTAGCGAAAGTTTAAAACGTGAGTTGATGATATATAAATCTATTAAAATTATTTAAAAATTTCACAAAAATAACATCTATTTTGTGTCACTCATATTCCAGTTTTTATAAAAATTCCTTGCTCTTTTATTTCATAGAAATTAAATTCATGATGCCTCTGCAGATCTTTCCACGCGATAAAAACTGCATGATGATTCCAGCAATGCCGTAAACAGTTTTTTTCTTTGTTTAACAATAGTAGATCACTTTTTTGTAAACTTTCTTGTAAATATTTTACAGTACACCTTTATTTTATTTAATAAATAGAAAAATCCCTCATTTACTCAGTTAATGAAGTTAAACATTTCATAAAGTTTGAACGTAACAATTGTATAATTTACATGTAAATGTTATTGCCAAATAATAATAATAATTTCTTCACAAATTCCTTACTCATATAAAAATCTCAGTTAGTTGTTCGTTCCCAAATACGTGATGATGTCTTCTATATGAAATAATTTTAAAGTGCTGAATAGACATTTAAGCCAACAATCGCATGTTTAATTTATAATTATTACTACTTTTCATAATATACATACGAGTATATGAACATCTTTGCTATTGCCAAAAAACGAAATACTTCTGTAGTTAAGAAAAATTATTAGTGTTACGATTATGAATTTTAAAAAGACTATTTACACAGTAGTTGCTAACACACATACGCATAACAAAACTAAACACGCTCATAAATAGAAATTTAAATACAATTACGAATGCAATCAGTAGTACACTGAAAGAAACCCACTTTCGAATAGGAATAAAAATATTACGTTGAATGCCACAGTTAGCCGACTGTAATGGAATGTAACTATAACGTAAGAAAATAGTGGTTCGAGGTTGTAATGTGTAAAATAATTAGATTTCTTATTGTAACGTATTAATAGTTCCAGGTATCTACTTAGTATACTACTTACAACAGCTGTTTGAATGCGTTACTGTCACATTTCATCCCAGACGCCTAACTGAGTAACGTATACGTTATTTTTTTTTTTTTAAATCGGGTGGATTGCACCGGAACTAGAAAGAGAATAGTATTGAGAGGACAGATGAAGAAAGATGAGAAAATGGAGAATTTTGTTGTAGCTATTTGAAACTTTTACATAGCCTGCTAAGTTTTTGCTACAGGACCGACGAAAGAGCGTGGTGCTCCTCTACCATTCAGCACGCTGCCAATTATATTGAGTGACCAGTGCGATGACTTCATCACTGAAACAGACTGACACAACCATGCACTAATGCTGATCAAACGAATTCGGCATAACATCCATGATTGAGTGCGAAGTCGAACTTAAGGCCGAGACACATAGAATCCGTCATACGTCGCCTTTTTCAACTGACAGCTGAGTTGAAATACATGCTTTCTTATGTGAGTTGTCACATTCAGTACTTCTGCGTCAAAGCAAAGTACGAAAGTTGTCCAACTTTTAACTTTTGACGTACGTTGAATACTTTGACAGAAATCGATGAGCTTTTCAAATTGTTTCAATAAATTTTTTGTATTGTGTGTTCAGAAAAAATTAAATAATATACAAAAAAAATTTATAAAATATATAAATTTAACATAAATAAATAAAATGGGGAACATACAATTGATTTAATATCCGTCAACAAAGTACTCATTGTGCCAGCCTTTTCCGTTAGTACGTTAATGTCAGTTGAAAAAGGCGACATATCACGGATTCTATGTGTCTCGGCCTTAAGTCTCGTGTTAAATACTTCAGCCAACAGCACTCTCAGATTATGCTGCAGATCAGCTGTTCTGTTTTCTGTATCAATTTCAGGCATATGAGGCTATTCTCACGTAAAAGTAATTATGCGCTGCGCATAAATTTGACAGAATGAAAAATTTTTCTCCTTTTTGTACGCATCAGCTGTCTTTTGTTTTTATTATGGAATATGGAACAATGTTGCCAGCACATTTTTTTTTTATTTTAGCAGAATCAGCACTTGGGCTGATCGCTACGATCATAATTTTTTTTTTTTTACTTTTATTTATTTACTTAAGTTTACACAAGTAAATAAAAATTTAAAAAATGTGATTTTATTACCGTTATTCGTCTTCGGTTTTTAGCGTTTCAAAAACCTGTTTTGTGCTTACATCGCTTTTATTCTGAAGGTTTAAGAAACTGAGTTTCTGTGTTAAAATAAAATTTTATATAAACTCAAACATAAAGAGGTTTTCAACAAGAACTTTGTTTTTCAATTGTGGCAACACCAACAACATGATAGTTTTGACATTTAGATTTTTGACGTTTTTATAGCAGATGCATTGGCAATTGTTACAATGAATTAAATTTTGCTCGAAAATCGCATTGAAATAATTAAAATCCACTATGAAAATGGTGGTTGTGTTAAAGTTACAATTCGTAAAATTCATGATATTTTCGTACCACATAATCGTCCTTCTGAGACCTTCTCCTCGTCCTTCTGTCAACAAGCAAAATTGCCGCATTTGGGCTTCTGAAAATCCCAGAGCGATTATTAAGAAGTCTTTGCATGCTCAAAGTGTTACAGTATGGAGCGCTTTGTGGTCTGGAGGCGTGATTGAACCGTTTTTTTTTTTCGAAAATGAGGCTACAAGTGCGGTAACGGTCAATGGATTACGCTATCACCAGATGTTAACAACTCAATTTTGACCTATTATTGATGACGTGGCTATCACTGACATGATGAACATTTCTTCATCTAAATTTTTAATATTATTTTGTTTTAGAAAACAAAGTTCTTGTTGAAAAACCCTTTACTTAAAACTGTTGTGTGTTTGTACGTATTCGTATGTACGTCAGCTTATTCTTAATATCTGTTTCAAAATTACTCACTCATTTACAAAATTTTGCTATTATTGTTCTTTTAGTTGTTGCTGTTTTTTCTTTACACATACTTATTGTCTACATAAATATAAATAATTATTTTAATAAGAAAAATATGGGATTTTATTTAAAACACTTTGGTAGTTTATGGAGAAAAATTTGATATCTTACACTAGGATGCTAGAAAGCATAAATGAAAGAAAAAATTAGGGAAAACGAAGAAAAATTAAGCAAATAAATTTAAATTTTATTTCACTTTTTATGAGAATATTAATGAAGCATCATGAAAATACAGATGTATTAATGAATACTCTTCATTAAAAGTGAAGGGTAAAAATATAACCATAGCTTTTCCAGCACACATACATACACGCATATATAGTAATCAAGAAAAATAAACGCCAAACAGGATTGAAAAAATGCAAACAAAGTTAATGATTTGTAAACCAAATAGAAATGTACAATCAAACTGCACAACCATAATATCAGAAGGCATGGAATGGGAGGGTGCAATTACAACAGAGACGAACCCCATAACTCTTCAATACACAGACGGGTCGAAGATCGGTGTAACCGATCGGGTGGAGGATTCTATGACATGGGTCGTAACTTTCATAAATACTTCCTACCGAGTCTGAAATTGTATTTTTTTTCTTTACACCAAATAAATATCACCACAAATCGATAAACCTAAAAAAGTCTATATATTTTTGCAAAATCATAAAAAGGTTTGTAAAATTGCAATATATTAACGTACGGAGAAATTCAGAAAAATAAAAATCAAACACAAAATATCTTTCAAGGACAAGTAAAGCAAAATTAATATAAAAGCAAAAATTAGGTCTCGCTGGTTCTGAAAAATTGTGTGCACTTAAATGGATTTACTCAGGGATTTGTTGGAAAACCCCTTTTACATCATCAACTCAGTTTAAATTTTTTTACCCTCCAAAAAAGAATATGGAGGGTATATTCACTTTATCATTCCGTTTGTAACTCAGCGAAATATCTATCTGAGTCCCCATAAAGAATATATATTCTTAATCAGTGATGAAATCTAAGACGATCTGAGCATGTCCGTCCGTCCCTCTGTGGAAATCACAATTCAGTCCAAACGAAAAGAGCTAGACTCTTGAAATTTGGTATAAATATATCTTGAAGGACTAAGTTCAGAGATGGGCTAAATCGGTCAAGGAGAAAAAAAGTTCCCCTAAGAAGAACTAAACCAACCGATAGAAAAGAACATAATTTTTAAATTTTCTTTTGTGATTTTGTTAAGCAAATGATATATTTTTATATTAAAGAAGGTCCAACGCGTTAAACTTAGAGCCATAAAATAAAAAAAAGTAATTTTTGGACCCCGCCCCCTTTAGTGGTCGTTATTATGTGGAAAAATAATGTAAAAACTTAACAAATTGTTTTACTTAAGCCTACATTCCTTGAAATAACATTTTAAGCTTTAATGACGAAGCTGAGACGTAACCTGGTACTACTCTGCCCTACCCCCTCCTCCCCCTTAGCTCCTATGACCCTATCAATGAAATAAAAAAAAATTTAATTTTGTATTTAATTATCCCAAACATTTATTTTTAGACTTTTATGACAAAGGTGAAATGTTTCCCCCACAGCCTTTGCCAGAGCGACCCCGCCCAAAATACAGTTTTAATACCCTGCAAAGAGAATTGGACCCCATAAAGTATATATATTCTTGATCAGTGATGAGACGGTCTAGCAATGCCCATACTTTCGTCTGTGGAAAACATGATATTGTCTATTTTTGAACCCCGCCCCCTTTAGTTGGCATTGACGTACGATATTATATAAAGGAACTCTGTCCCACCAAGTTAAACATTTTAAATTTACTTGCTAAATATTTGGAGGGTATTTAAGATTCGACCCGGTCGAATATAACGTTTTTACTTGTTTGTTTTTTTTTTCATTTTTATTTTTCTAATTATCACTTATTATAAAATTTTTTTATTATTTGTTTTTATGATTATTTAAAAACTAAATTTATATTTTTATTATTGGGCTACCCCTCTTGCAAATATCTGATCGGTTTGAATTGGTTTTCAACCTAGTTTAATAAGTGGTGATAAACACAATACACATGAGCACTGATGATGAAAGGGTTGCGTCTTTCGAAAACAGCTGTTCTGCTCTGCTGTGTAAGTTGAACAAAACTGATGTTGACTTTCCTTTGTGCCTTGGAATATTTGTCATGTCTTTCTGAGATTTAAAAACAAATTTCGAACAATTAGCCTATAAAATCTTAATTCAATTTAATCTAGTTTCAGTTATTTTTTGTTTTATTTTTTTTAACTTTTATTTTTTATTGTTAATTTTTATTATTTTATTATTACTCTTTTTACAAAAGTTAGGGAATTTTCTGCAATCAATTTCCCTTTCTTAAATGAAATGATTTTTTATTTCCTAATAATCACCATTCAGGGCTCAAATTCGACATCAATCGAAAATTATATACAATTTAAATGGAAATTACGATCTGTATCGACTACCGCAATTTGGCGCCAGTTCTTTTACCAAAAACCCATTGAGTTTCTTTTTATAAATGCTAATCTTTTGGAGTTCAACAAAATCATATGAAAATATTGTATTTAATTTTTGCGCGTCTTAAGAAAAGTTTAGTGCTTCATGCAAACGTTTTTTTTACAAAATGGTATAATAATTTTTTGTTGGTGGTTAAGCAATGTCCAACAAATAAATTTCATTTATATATAATAGTATTGTGACAACAATGTGTCAAATAACAAATTTCATAAAGAATTTACAAAATTTCACACTTCGAAATATTAGTTATTTCGAATATCAATTTAATATTCAAATTTTAAAGGTTTTTTTGGGTCTTTGACATACGTGTATAATGTGTTAAAATATTAACAAAAATTATCAATACAGTTTTGAAAATATTAACAGATCAATAACATTTAAAAAAAATGCAATACTTTGTTTAGCAAGAAGCTAAAACAAATTACATATTTAAACAACAAATTACATTTTTAAATAAGGTATATTAATAAATTGTATTATTAAGGTGTAATTCATAAAAAATATTTTATGCTTCTAATCTTATTTGATATATTCCTATAAAATTTGTCAAATAAAATATATTTTATAAATTAAACCTTTAATACCTTAATCGTGTTATTGAAAAGTGATATAAAAATATTCCAATAATATAAATATTACATATCACTAACACAATTAAAATGTTAATTACTACCATTAATATATGTTATTGGTGTTGTTATTACAAAATTTTATTTGTTTTATTATACAAAATACACAATTTTTAATTTTTTTATTACTTTTTTTTTTTTGCCTGACCAAACAATCAATTGATCAATATTGGACAATAATATATCCCGTGTGGCAATTGTGCTCAGTCTCATCATGTTTACTTTGACAGTCGTATGGCTACAGTTGAATTTCATTAATAATCATACGCCCCATTGAACCACATATAATTACATAGAACTGCTATTAAAAAAAATTTACTGACTTAAATACAATTTTATGTTTTAATATATAAATTCCAAGAACTAGAACATGAAAAAGTACTTTAATATAATAAAATTGCTTTTAATTCGATGGCATATAAAGTTTTTGCAAAAACTTTTACAAAATCATAAAGTTTGCTCATATAAATTTCTTTTTATTTTTATTTTTTATTAATACCAATACTGTAGTGAGGTAAAGTGAAGATGATATTTTGAAGTAAAACGTAATAATCAAATATTTAATTTATATTTTATTCTTAGATCCGCCTCAATAAATGTGAACTAACAACGAAGCTTTGAGAACGGAACTAACAATAAAGTGAAAACACAAAATGTTAAATTATGTTCTATACATTTATTTTCTACTGAAGATGATATATTAAGGGGGTACGACCTTTTGTAAAAAAAAACAATAATAATAACAATATCTAATAATAATAATAATAAAAATAATAATAATAATTTAAATGATTCAAAATAATTCATTTTCATAAAATGTGTTCAATTTCTATTGCAAGTTGTTTAAAATATCTAACAATGATACCAAAAAGTATAATTCGTAATAAATTAAGCGTGTCTTTTTTAGAGTGTCACAACACATGAGCAACGCGTACAAATTATTGAAATTTTCAATCAAAATAATTGTTTTATTTGTTAAACCCTTTTATGGCGTACATAATTGTCCTTCAGAGCGGCTAATTCGAAGTACAATTCGGACCACATTTACTGTTATTGACTGATAATGTGCATTGCGTGAGACGGAGATCAGTGCGCAGTGAAGAACCTGTAGCCGCTATACAGGAAAGCATTAAAGATTATCCTAATCAAGCGATTCGCCGCTGTTCTCAGCAACTGGCGAGGTTGTGTCCTTCCACTTTATGGAAGATTTTTTTAGTTGTCGAAAATTGGTGCTCCAGATTTCGCCCTCTACGCGCCAGCCGTGGCGGCCACATGACAGAAATCATATTTAAACATTAATTTCATTCAATTTTCTTTCCAATAAAGCCCGTGTGATTGATATTAAAAATATATTTCCTTCATTTATTATGATTTCAAATTGTGTCACTCTATAAAAAACACCCCTTATCTATTTAAATTTTTTTTACCTATCCTGTAACACTCCTAACAAACAATCATATTATATTCAATTGATTCTAATTTTTCTGTTATTTGAAAATCTTAAAATATTTTCTTACCACAAACAAATGCGTGGATGGGTCCATAAGTTCGTGACTTTTTGAATGAAACACAGGTTTTTATATAAAAAGTTATTTTCTTTTCCATCATATTGATTGTCCTTCAAGTTCTGTATATTTAGTTCAATGTTTCTCCAATTTTTTAGAACTTTCTGGAAAATATGATTTGTCGAGGTCATAAAAATTTATATTTTTTTGTGAAATGATTTCATCTTTGGCATGAAATCTCCTTCTGCTCAACCATTTCTTCAAGTTTGGGAACAAGAAATAATAACTCGGGCCTAGTTCTGGAGCAAAGGACGGATGAGGGAACCATCCGAAGGGGCTGTTGGCTGAAGTAGTTAACACGAGACTATGAAGCTGAGGATCCTGAGTTCGATTCCGCGCTCATTTAGGAATATTGTGTCGAATTCTTCGGATCAGCATTAGTGCATGGTTGTCATAGTTTTTGTCAGCCTGAAAATGGCATAGAATTTGGCACTGATTATAATTAGCAGCGACTGACACTGAAGAGCAGAGGAACAGCAGCCTGCTTCGTCGGGCCTGTAGCAAAAATTTAGCCGGCGAAGTAAAAGGTTCAAATAGTTACAAAAAAATTCTATATCCTGTCAGCTTTCTTCATCTGTCCTCTCAATACTAAACCCTTCTTTCTAGTGCCGGCACAATGCACTGCAGTAAAGGGATCCTGCTGGTCCTACTAAAAAGAAAAAAATATGTATTCCTTTCTTAATAAATAAATTGAAGTTAATAAAAATTCTTAAAAAAAATAATTTACAGATTTGAACTTGAGTCTGAATAAAAAAATGCTTATGACATAGTAAGAAAACAAAAAGGGAAAAAGTGATTATTGAGTTCTTGTTATAGCTTTGATATTTACTTTAGTTATTCTAAGAAATGTTGGGTAAAGGTTCCCTGATGATCTGCATTAGCCCCAGTGAAATGCGCATAGGAACTAGCTAGAACCCCTCAATAATCAATTTTGAACTTTTTTTTTAAATTTGGGAAAACAATCAGCACGAATAATATTAAAAAAAAATGCTTATGTTGATAATAAAATAAATTAAAAAAAATATTTATTTTAGATGTCCTCCTTTTTTATATATTTTAAGGTAATAAACATCGACGTTGTTTCATATCCATATCCTTCCTCGGCCCTGTGGCAAAAAATTAGCCAGCGAAGTAACAGCTTTACAAAAAAAATATTTCTATCTTCTAATCTTCCTTCATCTGCCCCCTCAATACTATCCCCTCCTTTCTAGTTGCGGCGCAATACGCTGCATATTAAGGGGTCATTCCCTGAATGCTGGTCTGAGTTGAAAAAAATCGTAGCCCAATTCATGGATTTTTGCCATGGAAACTCCATGGCCGAGAAAGCTTTTCGCAAACTCTGCACCTATTTTGCGAAAAGCTTTCTCATACCCAAGTAATCACTCAAAATTTAAATCACTGAGCCATATGAAATATCCATGGCTTCCACAATCTCTCTCACTTTCCATCTACGATCCGCTAAAATCATAACGAGAATTTTTTAATTGAACATTCGGCATCTTCCAACCACGTATTTTGTAAATAGCTAATTATATTGAAAATATTTTATTTCCGAAAATATATTTATGAAAAAGCTTCAAATACTTACTGCAATGAATCGCTACCCTAATAATACGCTAATATTTCACCTTCAAACTCAAATAATTACTTTCACATGCGAGTAGTTACTTCAGGCAAGGCATCTATTTCAGTGAAGACACTTACACATGTTTTAAGTTAGAACATACTAATAAGTTTTATTATTATGGCTTTAAGGGAACACATAATATTCGGCACACACACAAACACACACACATCCTCACAAATATATTTTAAATCCGCAGCATACACATTTATGCATGTTCACCATACAGAGAAAGAGAGAGACATACACACACAAAAACATATTCATTAGAACAAGTTTAAATTGTAGGTGTACGTATTTCTTACTTTCCTATTGTTTTCTTCTTTTTTGTTCCTATTATTTCATTCCACATTAGAAGGAAAAAGTTTCATGTTACTACATGAAAATTTCATAGTTTTACAAGGTGCTAAAGCGGAAATGTATGTTTTACTTTTGCTCCAACTTGTTATATTGAAGATGTGTAAAAAGCAGATTTTTTTTCGTTTGTTCTTTGCTTCTGTAATCGTACATACACATGTATTAATCCGCCAATGTTTTTCACAGTTAAACATACATTATGTTTATGCACATACACATGTGTATGTGTACGGAAGTGTATTTAAAGGGGGTGTGTGAAATGGATTCCATGTTAGGGGGGAGGGGATGAAATATTTAAGTTTGCTATTTGCTATGATTTCCAGCTGACACATTGTATGTAATTTCAATTTGAATGGTACTCGTATGTCATATGTACGATATTTCATATATTATTTTAAAAAATCTGCTGCTACTATTTTTCTGCAAGTTTTCCACAATTATCACGGTATTGATACATACAGTCTCATATATTATTCACTTTTTCAAATTATACGTGACTTTATTTATACGTGATTTATTTATATCGGATATATTTTTCGTTTTTTTTCATTTTTGCTGCAAGAGTTCAAGTTCTCATAATGCAAGACAGAGATATTTTTGTAATGAAATTTTTTGTCATAATCATTTAGATAATCCCAATGAATTCATATTTTAAACACGATTTCCTTCTGCGCGGCTAAAAGTTACTCGTATATAGTACATTCGATCAGTCCTGTTTTTGACTACTTTTTCCAATAATCCGGCCGTATGAAGTCAATAGTGGCTTGATTATTGGTTTCCAATGTTTCGAACGTTGCTGGTTTGCCGCTATAAATTAATCCCTTATGCTGTTTGCTTTTTTCTAAAAAAAATTCAATATTTTTTGGACTTTTCAGAGAAAAATTGTGGTGCTGTTGGCTGAAGTAGTAGAACACGAGACTATGAAGCGGAGGGTCGTGAGTTCGAGCCCGCGCTGAGTCATGAAATATTGTATTGAATTCTTCTGATCAGCATTAGTGCGTGGTTGTGTTAGTAGTTACCAACCTGTTTCAGTGATGAAGCCATAGCACTCACTGGTCACTGAACATAATTGGCAGCGACTGACACTATCATGTACTAAAAAAAGCTGAGTAACAGCACCCACCTTCGTCGACCCTGCAGCAAAAATTAGCCGGCGAAGTAAAAGGTTAAAATAGCTACAAAAACAATTGTCTATCTTCTCATCTTTCCTAATCTGTCCCCCCAATACTATCCCCTCGTTTTCAGTTCCAGCGCAATGCATTGCATATATAGGGGTCATCCCCTGAGTGCAGGTCCAAGATAAAAAAAAGAATTACAGCATTTCTATTAGGAATTTGTTTGCCATGGCTTAAGAGAATTAAATTTTGGTTTTCGATTTTAACTAGCAATTTTTAGAAAAAAGAAATTCAAAAATGTGTTACATATTTGTAGAAAAGCAAACACCATTTTTATTACCCCATTAAAAGTAATGCGGAGGCGTTAAGTCAGGCCAACGAGGGGATCGGCTGATGGTATAACTTAGGAAAGTTGCCTACAAATTGATATTGCAATAAATCTATTGTTAAACGCGCTGCATGTCACGTTAAGTCATCTTTTTCGGAACGAAATGTCCTTGAAGCGTAGCTGATTAAAATTTGAAAACAATAATTCAGTGAGCATGTGCTTGCAATAGTGCTCGCCACTTACCGTAATGGCTGCTCCTGGCCTATTTCGAACGAAATATGAACCGATAACACTGTACAACAATTTCAAACTTTTTTCAAAATTACGGGGCTCTGACGATTGATCCTGGTAGAGGAGACTAAAAAAATATATATGTATGTCACCGTTTTGAAAGATCACATCGGAATTTTATTTTATAGGCGATTAAAATTTTCCATCTCCGGCCTGTTATTTGCATCATATTGGTATATAAAATTATGGTTTCTTTACATCTGCTGCATATGGTGTGTTCAGCAACTTTGTAGCAAATGTCACGGCAAATATTATTGTAGAACATATTAACCCTCTAATTAACCCGCATAACTGCGTTTTGCGGCTTTATTTCAACAAATCGTAAAAAAGACCCCGAAGGATGGGAAGGGCGGGGATGGAGTGTTTTACAAAAATGTTGGCCATAAAATTTTAGTATATATGTCAGAACACACCAAAGTCCAAAACTTAACGCAAACACCAAAAACTAATCAAATTCAAGATTGATCATTTATGGTAATTCAGGGGGAGTTAGAGGGTTAATATGCTTTACGAAAATATTTGCCGTGATATTTTTCACAAAGTTGCTGAACATACCATACACCGCAGATGTAAGGAAAACATAGTTTTATATACCGATATGCTGCAAGAATTAGCCAGAGATGGAAAATTTTAACCGCCTCTAAAATAAAATTCCGATGTGATCTGTCAAAACGCCGACACACGTATCTTTTTTTTTTTTTTTTTTTGGTCTCCTCTATAAGAATCAATTGTCGGAACTCCGTAATATTTTTTCGTGTTGAACAGTGTAATTAAAGTATTTTTATATTCCTCAGGGAAAGTGGTGAAAGAATATATATTTATAAATATTTCGTATTCTTGGTCCTTATTAACAGGGGCGTCGAATAAGCGATATCCATCTGTCCGTCTCTTAGCCTGTACGTGGGACGATGGAAATGTCCTTGAAGTTTGGCTGATTAATATTTGAAAACGAAAATTTAGTGAGGATAAGACAATAGTGCTCGCCACTCCCCGTAATGGCAGCTCTTTGTCCATTTCGAAAGAAATACGAAAGTCAACTATTGTTATATCCTTCAGAAAAAGTGATGAAGAGTTTTTTTCATATTCTCGTCTCCACTGGAAATCAAGTCGGACATGAAAAAGGCCAATGTAGACCGCAAATGTCCATATCAAGCTATCAATATCTGCCTTCCGTGTCCGACTTGATGTTCGTGTTCGTATATAATTTCAAAGGAGAACAAAAGAGACAGAACGCAAAAAGTAAATTTGCAACCTCAAAATTATTTCAGAAGTCTGAACACGTTGTTGCCACATACAAGTACTTGGGCATTGCTTTGCCGGCGTCATATCCATGTCATGTTCAGGTCGATGTCTAGTGGAGACGTAGGGTTGTGAATTGGGGTAGAATAAGCGATATCAGCCTGTCCGTCTCTCAGTCTGTACGTGAAATCGGTTTTCCGAAGACCCAAGAAAATCTAAGAGCTTCGATGTTGGATTATAATTTTTTTTTAAGTAGGACGTCAATTAACACATACAACACGTACTAAAATTCGACTCTGTACTCATGACTGATCAGGGGGCAAATTACCGCACTCGATATCGAACGAAATTTGTATTTTAATTGTATGGAAATTTCGCTCGATATCGAATGCGGTAATTTGGCCCCTGGTATTTTTAAAGAATTTCTTTAATATTAGAAATCGGAAAAACCGAAAAGACTGCTCTAGAGCTGGCAAATTAAAATTATTTTTGCACTATTAAGATAATTTAATAAAAGAATTTTTTTTCTTTGGTTAAAAAATATATTTTGTATATTAGAAAGAAAAAAATTAGTATTAAAAATCAGAAAGATCAAAACGATACTTCCAGGGTTGGAATGAATGAATGTCTGTCTATAGTCCAGACTTACGTCTTTGAAAGATTTATAAAAGTCAGCACAATCGAATGTAGCACTTAAACTTAAACGTTTACGAAATATTATATATTTATATGGAAACATTTTCGTATCATTGGCAGCTTTTTCTTTGATACTGTATTAATTAATGTATTCCCAAATATCAGCTAACTTTTCACTTTGAAATACATAAACGTATTATATTTCTTTATTATTTATTTTGTTTCCCCTTCAAGTGAGAACCTTAACAATGCGAAATACAGATAAAAGGTATACCGTTTACAATATTTCAAAACAGATTTAAAAATAAAAAAAATCCCAACTTCCGGCTATACAATCCAAATCTCTATTTATCCCGTGTTCTTATTCCTAACGAATTCGAACTTTACACGTTTAAGCCCACTCATACTAACTGATGCTCACAACTGCCTGCCCATTCTCACACAAATTATCACAATCAATTACAAATCAAAAAGTAACTACATCACAATATTACATATTTGGCTTTCTGGTATAGTAAATAAACAAATGCATCATGCCAACCTAAATGGTGTGTTTGGTGTGTTTTAATAGAAAATAGAAATTGTTATTTTCATATTTATTCATGTTGATTTCCCATCGGTATTCATGTTTGTTGGACTGTTTATGGTTGTTGGACTGTTTACCAGCATCGTGTACACTTGACTCTGTGGGTACTTGTACCCCCAACCAAATGCACATAAATGAACATCTAGTACTGTAGTGCTGCCAAGAGTACTTGTGATGGAAAAACTACGCTGGAACATAAGTTTTAATAGTGATATGACTATTATAAATGCGAAATTTCGCAATATTCAATTCGTTATTTTAAGCATACAGTGGAACACAACAGTATTTATTTGCATGAAATTATAGTGAATATGTGAAATTGATACAAAGTGGAGGTGTACAAAATAATTATTCCTAACTTATAGGCTTCACACTTCCTCTATTAAAAAAAAAAAACAAATAAGAACGTTAAATTCAACCGGGTCGATCTTAAATACCCTCCAAATATTTATTAACTAAAACCTCTATTTTTATTCTTATAAAAATTTAAATTATTAAATTATGTATGAATTTCTATTTTAATAGTGAACCTTTATTTATGTAAATTGTATTACAGGATGTTAATTTTCTCAACAGGCTATAAGTTCAAATCTGCGAAACTGCAAATTATTTTTTTATTCTTTTATTTGTTTATTTTTTTAATAAATAATTCTATTTATTATTTTTGAGAGTGGAAAATTAAGAATATTTTTCATAGTCATTAAACCAGCAGAACGGATCAGTACTGATTTCGAGGCCGCTACGCCATCTCATCAGCGTTCTTTGTTCAATTTTTCCACTGTTTCAAGTGGTGCTAGTTTTGTAGGAATGTCAACTATTTAGCCAATGTTTTTAACTAAAATTGAATATGAGAAGTTCTCACATTCATTTTTATGATATTTGAAAAAAAAATTATTTTAATACGGCGTTTCCAATGTGTTGGGAGTAGCACGGCCTAGACATCTTTCCATCGGCATAAAAGCAATTTACGTATGAATATTTTACATCAAATCGCACAAAAGGGACTGAGATAAGTTAAAAAGTTTTGACCTGCTGGATCACAGTTCCTTCAAGACATTTCTGTGCCCAATTTTAAAACTCTATACAGGGTCACTGCGAGAAAGGCCGTGGGGGAGACATCTCAAAGTTTTTTTTATGAAGTTAGTTAGGGAAAAAAGAGGGGTAGGGCGGAGGAAGATCATAGAACATATTACCTTCGTCATAAAAGCTTATAAATTAAATTTTTATGGAATGTAGACTTAAGGCTTAAATTTGTTAAATAGTTGTTCGTATAATATGTAACTTCAACGCACACTAAAGGGGGCGGGCCAAAAGTATGTAGACTATATCGTGTAAGATCGCCTTAAACTTCATCACTGATCAAGAATATATATACTTTATGGGGTCTCAAGAAGGATATTTCGCTGCATTACACACGGAATGACAGGGAGAATATACCCTCCCATTCCTTTTTGTAGGGTATAAAAAATATATATATTTTAGATGTCCTCAGAAACTAATTTTTTATATCTTTTAAAGTACAAACATCAACGTTGTTTACTATCCAAAAGTTTTACATCTATTGTGTATTGGTTCGCTTTACATGCCGCTATTGGTGGTATACAGGAAACTAACTTCGCAGCCATCTGCTTCATAACCAACATTTTTCAAAAACTTGAATGGCATGAACCCACCGATATGTCGACAGTTATAGCAACTGCTCCTATCGTGATTTGCCGATTTTTCATAACAATTTTCTTCACCTTCTCAATATTTTCTTCGGTTATTGATGTGCTGACGAACGCCTTCAGTGACACCTTCCTAATTTAAAATGCTTGGAAAAAAATTTTAAAAATGTTTGTGACTCAGAGTACAAACATCGTATGCCAACATCGTATGCCAATATCGTATGTCAACATCTAAATTGGTTTTAAGAACTTAGTTGTATTCTTTATTAAAAAAAAATTGTTGCAAACCATTTAGTTAATCCTTTTTTCTCGATGCTAGAAAATTTGTTGAACAATCAAAGTACATACTTGACTTATGCGTCTCACAAGCAAACTACACGTGCTAAATAGCTGAAACTGTGACCATTTTTTTGGAGACGGGTGTACCAACATAAAAAGAAACTCTAATCGAGTATAATTAATCAATGAAACTTGAAAGTTCAGCTAATTTTATTAACAGTCCTCGTATAATTTCCTATCACTCCTTAAATGACTTTAGTAATCGATTGTGTATTAAATGACATTCATATTTAACAAATGCATTGAAACCGCATAATGTTGCAAGCAGGCGGTGATCTGATGGTGAAAAATGTAGAATATTTTAATCGAAAATAATATTTAACTGAACTTTTTTAATCCACTGTACTCCTCATATTTTTCCCGCCTATCAACATCTAAATGTTGACAGAGTGTTGCGGGTCAAGCGTTTTTATACTTAAATTAAAATTATGACACACAGTTCTAAGGCACAGCGACAACAACAACAACAACAAACGAGCAAACAAATAAACAGAAATGAAAATAGAAACAATCTCGTCTAAATGTGTAAATAAAGATTTAATACGATCCTGTTGCTGGTGCAGTTCTACAACTTGCCAGTTTTTAAATGAACACACATTATTCACATACACACACACACCCACATGTATAATTTTTATTTCCACATCGCTAAATTTGTTTATTTGTATGAATGAGTGCTAGAGTGTGTGTGTGCGTGTGGGTACAGTTAGTTTCTCTCTGTTAACTACAGCAGCACTTCATGAAGTCGTTTCGTTTTCTATTCCCTTATATAATTTCACTTAAATTTTATTTTCTTTTATGCCGCTGTGCCTGCCCAGTTGTGGGCTTTTTTCCATATGGCTGCATTCGTTATAATCCACATATGCAACAACGGAATATTTCGTTGTATTGTATTGTATTGTTTTATAAAGTTGTTGGCCGCAACAACTGTGTGTGCCGCCGTGTGTGTTTCCGTATGTGTGTTTGTGTGTGTGTCTGTTGTCCAACTGACCTGGAGGTTCTCAATTTTATACAATTATGTTGACTTTAGTGACTTGCTCACAAAGTAAACTTTTAGCAGTTACTCTAGAAATATGTTCACTTTAACGAAACAGCATTATGTGGGTGAAAAGTTTTATTTTAAATTAATTTTATAATTAATACAATGAAAATGTAAACAAGTTGATATTTAAATATTGGACTGCAATTGTTGTTTTAGTTAATGCTGAAATTTATATTTTTTAAGCATTTGGGAACAGAACATTATCAGAGTTTAGAAACTCTATTGAATTTCGTTAATTAATTCGGTTTTTTTGGAATCTCCCTGCAAGAATCTCTGTCCCTTGCCAGCAAATTCCTTATATTTAATGATAGCAAAAATGCTCTAATAAAATTTCATTGATAGTCCTTTTCGCTGTGTTTAAAAAAAAATTAATTGTCCACGTGCTAGAAATTCAGTGAGGATCTAAAAGCCCCTAATCGATGTTATGACCCACTAGCTGGAGGAAATGTCATCTCAATTAGTTCTTAACTGTGAGATTGAGTGACTTCCCTGATGTTTATGAAGCAAACGTTAAGTTGTGCTCAGACATGCATTTTTAATTGAGTCAATATTCAATTAATTGACATAATTATCTACCTGTTCTCATGTACAAAATTTAGTCAACTCCATTAACGTATGACAATTAAAAGAAAAACTTTTTCATATTCAAGGGGACCTCAAGTTCAAATCTGCAATCTTTTTATACCCTCCCAAAAAGAATTGGAGGGTATATTCACTTTGTCATTCCGTGTGTAACACACAAAATATCCGTCTAAGACCCCATAAATTATATATATATATATATATATATATATATATATACATATATTCTTGATCAGTGATGAAATCTAAGACGATCTAGCCATGTCTATCCATCCGTCTGTGGAAATTACGATTCAATCCAAAGGAAAAGTGCCAGACCCTTGAAATTTGGTATAAATATATCTAGAAGGATAACACAGGTCAAGTTCGTAAATGGCCTGAATCGGGCCAGAGGGAAAACAGGTCCCTTAAGAAGAACTAAACCAACCTCTGAAAAACCACATAATTTTTTTGTTTGTAATTTTGTTAAGCAAATGATATATTTTTATGTCAAAGAAGGTGCAAAGCGTTAAACTTGGAGCCATAAAATTAGAAAAATTAATTTTCGGACCCCGCCCCGTTTAGTGGGCGATGGCGTAAGATATTATGTGCAAAAATAGTGTAAAAATTTAACAAATTATATTACTTAAGCCTATATTCCTTAAAAATAAAATTTTTAAGCTTTTTTCTACAAAGTTGTAACGTTACCTGATCGTTAAAAATCTCAACGAGATCTGTTCAAAAAATAAGTAGAATTTTCTGTATATTAGTATTTCGTATCGTACTTTTTATTACTATATTAGATTCAATTAAGGTTGATGGGCTAATTGTTCGAAAATTTGTTTTTTAATTCAGAAATACATGATAAATATTCTCAAGGAATAACGAAAATTCGACATCAGCTGTAATTATCCAATTTACGCAGCAGAGCAGAACAGCTGTTTTCGAAAGCCGCTACACTTTTTTCAACAGTACTCATGTGTATTTGAATATGATAAAATTTTTTATTGGTACAAATCTTATTAGGAAATTGCATACGAGAAGTGCATCACACTGATGGTAACACACTTTTAAAGCCCCGTTACCTATATATTTATTCATTAATTTCTTGTCCCCTTAAAAGTAGCCCCCTCAGGTGTAATACACTTGTGGCAGCGTTTTTGTTTGTTTCTAATCCTTGAAGCAGTTTTCATATCAACTTTTTTTTCTATGTCCTTAAGCTCCTTTCTTAGGGCCCTTCAATCTTGGGAGCAGGAAAAAAATTTAGGTACTAAATGTGGTAAATACGATGGCGTTGTTTTTTGTTGTCGCCAAAATTGTTATAGGATTACGCTGTTGCTTACGCGATTTTTATCAAAATTTAGAAATTTTAGAATGAGCCTCGCTACCACAAGTTTTGAATATAGGTAGCCAGCAGAATTTTATAATTCACCTAGTATTATTGAGCAGCCCTCGTATGTATGTCCATATGAAAAGAGATCTTATTGTAACAAACTATAAAGAAGTAAAATATATATATTTTTGAAACTAGTTATTCAGATTTAGAAATGATATCTCATAATAATACATATACGTTTTTAAACAAACGAAATTTTTTAATAATGGCATTCGATATCGATCGAAATTTGTATATAAATTGTATTGAAATTTCGATCGATATCGAATACGGTAATTTGGCACTAGGTAGTGAATGGAAGTCCCTATTTAAAGTTTTTTTTTTAAATATTTGTTTTCAAATCAGGTAGTGAATGAAGGGAAGGTCCTATTTAAAGCATTTATAGGAAACACGAGGTATACAAAACACTCAAGCGCCTCTAAGTGCTCAATGGGTCTACAGAAGTAAATCATTTCATTTATAAATAAAAATTTACCTTTCTTCCTTTCTCAGTTGTCTATTCGCAAGTTTAATTTATTTTTGTAATATGATAGTATACATTTTTTCAAATGCAATTCTCATAATTTACTTTTGTGTCGAATAAAATATTCTTTCCTATTCATTTATTAAAAATACAAAATTTATCCTACATGCATTTTTTATGTTTATCTAACCTTTACTAGTCGAATTAAATTTTAATCTTCTTCAGAAGCACTTTTTGCAAATAAAAACTAAATAGATTTTGTAAATAATTTTCGTAACAAAACTACCTTAAAAATAATTGCAAAAATAAAACAGGAAAAATAAAATGTATTATTACTAAAACATGTATGAATTAAGAGTTGTGCTCGACAACATGAATTTAATTAAAACTAAAATTTTATAAGCTTTTCCAGCAGTACACGTAACATCATACTTGTACCAACTATAACCCGACATAGAGTGAAGAAATAAAAATTAAAAAGCAAAATGAAAATGTTCAAAACAAATCTGGCTGATGCTTGAATAACAGCTTCTGTCCTTAAAAAGACATTTAACGCCTTTAGGTAGCAAGACGGATAACGAGCAACAACACTCTTGTGCTGTTCCAGAACAAAACAAAAATTAAATTAAATAAGAAACGAGTACATGTTCATGAAATAAGTGCAAACATCAGTGTTGCCGAAAATATAACAACAATTTACCTCTTAATAAATGCCGACACACAAATAAGCAGGCGGACAGACAGATTGAGGAACGAAAGGACTGGCGACAGACGGTGTACCGAAGAGTCAGACTAGAATTATGAAAAATGAAAAACCAAAAGTAAATAGTAAATACCAAACGAACTAACCCCTTACCCAGCGCCAGCTTTAGTCGTTGCATGCAACATATAATTCAAGATGAAGCAGCTACAGATTCCGCACCATGTTTTGACTAAGAAATAACATTTTGCCACTTAATGTTACTGTAGCTGTTGCTGTTCTTCTTTAGCCACTTTCTTTCATAAGGACTGTGACGATGAGAATAACGATGATGATGGAACGATGTGTTAATTAAGGTCAAAATAATTATGAGAAAATTGAAAACTTCATTTACCAAACACTTTGCATTTTATTTTGCTAGAGACTCAAGCCAAGAATTTCCACATAAACATACTTGGCCGTAGTCTAAAGACTGTACAGTGGTTGCATCTGAAGAATTGATAAAACTAGATTTTTACTTTAGGTAAAACATTCCCAACATTGTTCAAGCGTATACACAACCATATTCGTTCAGCGGAAGGATAAAACTAATTATCTGTCAAATCAGACATGAGCTAAGTGTTACCATTCACGAAATAAGCACTAGTTGAAAAAAAACGTTAGATGGCGGACCCTTTATATACAAAGGGTCCACCATTTTGAACAACAGCGGCCAACAATGTTGTAAAAAAAAGAAAAAGAGGGTGCTCTTGAATGAAGTAGTTAACAGGAGACTATGAAGTGGAAAGTCCCGAGTTCGACACCGCACTCAGTCATGAATATAAAGTCGTATTATTCTCATTAGCATTAGTACATGATTGTGTTAGTTTTTGTAGGCCTGTTTCAGTGACGAAGTCATATCACTGGTCACTGATGCCACCACACTGCTTCATCGGCCCTGTAATAAAAATTGGCCGATGGAGCAAAGAAAAATTGTCTATCTTCTGTCCTACTTAAAAAAGTCTCTATTTTCTCTTCTACTTAAAAAAGGCGAAATTCCTCCTTCTTGCATTTTGCTTATAGTCTTTGCTGTCTATCATTTGACCTTTAAAATGAACACCCCGTTTTTGTTTGTAGGAAAAAATATTATCTAAACTCTTACCTTTTGTATATAACTAAAAACAGAAAAAAAAAAAAAAAAAAATATATATATATATATATACATATGTATATATATATATATATATATATATATATATATATATATATATATATATACATATATATATATATATATATATATATATATATATATATATTATAATTCTACAAAATAAATTTTCGCTATATCGGTTAATCGGTTACTCCACTGAAATTACCCGGTTTAATCGTTAATCGAAAATAGATTATGTTAAATTAAGCGATTGAATGTCTTTGAAAATAATTTGCAAGGCAACAAAAAAAATATTGAAAATGGCAAACGTTGCCACTAATATAATATGAAGTTTGCTTGCGATGTCACAAAATGGCATAATATATACGAACCTTAATACTTGTACTAAGAAACACCTTTAAAATGGAAAAAAATAATTATTATTAAATATACATTGAGTAAATTGTGTCAAACAAAGAAAGTCAGCACGATCAAATCTGGCTTTTGCTGGTACATTCATGACATTATTTTCGTCGAATTTATGAAACCATGCGATAAACTCAGTGGGTAGACCACCACCGTCTCATTAAAATGCTTATCTTTTGATTGAGCGGAAATTGTACTTTGTAAAGGACTCTAAAAAATGATGAAATCACTAAAATAAAATTATTAAAAAATTAAATTTTCAAACTATTGCCTGAAGTTTTCACTGTCTATGCAAATAGATGATTTTCGTTTAGCTGTTTTGTGTTGAGGGTAAGAAGGTATTTGCTGCATAGCACCATAGAATGATGCTTAACATAGCATTTTAATCTGATTACAGTGAAATACCCTTACTCTCTTCTAATTCAAGTTTGCTTTATTTTTCTTTATTTATTCATATTTTTCATATCGAAACTTCTCTTAGATCGTTTATGAAAATCGTACTCAAGCAGAAAATTTAAATAAATTCATATTTTGTAAGGCATAGATAAGAATATTTATTATTATTTTTGTTGACCAAACTCTTAGTTGTTGGTGTTGCTACTGCTGCTGCCGCTACAGCTACAGCTACTGTCTGTTGTTGCTGTTGTTTCTTGCAAGGATATACAACGGCATGAAAATTAAAAAGTTGAAGACGAGGAAAACGAGAAACAACTACAACAGCATCCTGACAATGATGATATACGACTGAGACTGAAAGTTTCTTTAAGTGCAAGAGTGAATGATGGTGTTTGTTAAATATTTATAAATATGTATCTTTATAATTTAGCCGAAGAATGCATTGCCACTTTAACTGTTGTACACGCTTTCAAAAAAGTTCCTCCTTACAATCTCGAAAAGCAGCAAATCGGTAATGTATTAAATTAAAAACTCATTCGCTGCCGTTGTTAGTAGATTGTTATTTATATTGATTGATGGATTTAAAATGTAATTTAAATTGTTTTGGAATTAAGGAAAAATTGGTATCAAAATGTAAAAATATTTTATTAAATATTTGGAATTTAAGTAACAGTTTATAACCGGGAAGACGCTTAAATGAGCATAAGGGAGGGATAAAGCCGGATACTTTCCCTGCAAAGACGATTAAAATACCTCTTATCTCTTATCTGAGCTGCCAATAGAGAAACGTTTATACAACGTATATTTGAGTATAACTCTCACCTCCCCCCTCCGTCGTGCTTTAGCCACTTTATGATGACTTGCTTTTTTATGATGACTTGCACTTTTTCTAATGATGACTTGCACTTTTTATAATGATTTGCACTTTTTATAATGATGACTTGCACTTTTTATAATGACTTGCACTTTTTATGATGACTTGCACTTTTTGTAATGACTTGCACTTTTTATGATGACTTGCACTTTTCATAATGACCTGCACTTTTTATGATGACTTGCACTTTTTATAATGATGACTTGCACTTTTTATAATGACTTTCACTTTTTATGATGACTTGCATTTTTTATGATGACTTGCACTCTTCATAATGACTTGCACTTTTTATGATGACTTGTACTTTTTATAATGGCTTGCAGTTTTTATAATGACTTGCACGTTTTATAATATAATATACATATATGAAAATAACTCTGTCCCTCTGTCTGTCTGTTACCTTTTCATGTTCAAACTGCTGAACCGATTTAGATGAAATTTGTTATAGGGACAGCTTAAGATACGAGAAATAACATAGGGTGATTTTTGTTTTTGGAAATGATCGTATTGAGTGGTCAAGGGTGGTCGAAAATTTGTGTAGACATATGAAAGCCATATTATTGTTGTTATTTTGTATGTTTATAAATAAGTGTGTGTGCACGTACATATATAATGTTAAAAGAAGCTTTGCGGTGCAATATTTGAATCTTCGCATTTCCGCTCTTTCGGGCATTTTTTGCTCTTACTGAGAATAATTTTATTTTATTCTCATATTGCCAAACTTTACCCAAAAGTACGGAATTTCACTTTATATATCACATATGTATGTATGTATATCTACTACATACATACTTATGCACATATTTTCAAACACTAAGTACCTTCCACCTCAAAACTAGTGCCTCACTACGTATGACTAATATATTAACATAATATTAAGTATACGTACATATCGCCCCATTTGCTTCAAACTATCATACAACTGGCAAATAGAATAAAATTTAAAAAAAATCTGTTTAAGCCATGGACCACAAATAACGTATATTTTAAAGCTAACAAACTGAAACCAAATGGGATGTGCTACGGGTTAAAGCAATACACCACGGTAATACTTGTCACATAGACTACCTCTTAATGCATTAATGATTATTTTCTGATTTTTTTCATGCCCCAGAAAATAAAAGTTGTTTATTCATTTTTATTTATTCCTCAGAAAATAAAAGTTATATTTTTATTTCTTCTGCAGAAAATAATAGTTATTTTTTAGTTATATTTATATATCAAAAACTTAGTTATATTTTAATATTCATTTATTTCTTCAGAATTAAAACTTATTTCTTCGTTTTCATTTATTCCTCAAGAAATAAAGGTTAACTGTTGCTTTTTATTTATTCCCCAGAAAATAAAAGTAATATCATGTTTTTATATATATTACTAAATATGAAGAACTTTATGATGAACGACTTGACGCAGAAAAGTTGTTAACGGGTGCACAAATATACGCTATTATATTCATATGATCAATCAATGAAAAAATATCTTTTATTTTATGAGGAGCAAATAAAATTCAACAAATAATTTATATTTTCTGAGGAATAAATAAAAATCAAAAAATAACTATTATTTTCTGAGGAACAAAAATATCAACAAATGAGTTTATTTTCTAAGGAATAAATAAAAATTAAGAAATAACTTTCCTGCGAAATAAATGGAAATAAAACAAAATTACTTTTATTTTCTGAGGAATAAATAAAAATCAAAAATAAGATATATACTCTGAGGTATAAATAAAACTCAGAAAATACCATTATTTTTCTAAGTGAAAAATGAAACTCAAGAAATAATGATTAAAATGTAATTTTTAAAATAAAACTTATAACCGTTACGGTGCCTGGTTTAAACACACTGTGAGGTTGTAATAATACTTCAGTGTGTATTATTTATGACAATTTTAAAAATTGTAGCTGTTTACCAATTTAAAATCTAGACTCATGAAATATTTTATTAGCATCAAACAATATTTCTTTTTTTTAAATCGTACGCCTATTTAATACTGCAGATTTATATACATTTTTTACCACGATGAAAAAACTGACTAAACGAAATATGCTTTGATGAAAAATTTTTCTCTAGAGTTGTTTTCGAGAGAACGTAAGTTACCCATGGAGTTTTGAGGTTGTTCTGTAAAGTCAACAAATTTGTTTTGCGTTGCGTCTCCCTCTTTCGTAACAATACTGATGAATATTGATATAGCAACGTTCTTCAAACAATTATTTTCATAATCGTAAGTAGAGCGATTCAGACGTTCAGGCAATTATTTGCCAATTGTTATAACTAAATAAATTGCTCGTCAATATGCTTTGTTAAGCATATCTAATTTGATGCCAAGCAAAGTATAGCCACGGACAAATTACGGCATTCAATATCCATCGATATTTGTATTCAATTTATTTTTCAATTTACGCAGCAGAGCAGAAAATCTGTTTTCGAAAGACGCTACACCTTCATCATCAGTACTCATGTGTATTATTGTTTGTCACCACTTATTGGGTCACTTAGTTGAATATTATAACAGTTTTTATTTATACAAATTTTATTAGAAAATTGCATAAGAGAACTCGTGTTACCATTTCATTATTTTCTTTATGTCCCATTTTTCGGTATTTAATTTTTTTTTCTAAATATCTCAAAACCATTAAAAATTACATTAGTATTACTTGAAAAGTATTTTTTTTTTTTTTGTTAATTTTTTATTTGGTAGCACCAGTCTAATAGTTTGGAAAAATCTTGGTGTATAGGGTCAAAATTAATTCCAACAAACTGACTTAATATAGAAACATACTATACAAAAGAATAATAAGTTCAGTTTTTATTAGACTGGAAAATATGTATTTTCGATCCTGGTTTCCTTGTATGGTCAGTGTGAAAGAAAATAATTCAAGTTATGAGGACTCAATTTAGTTTTTAGTATTTTTGAGGCAAGATTTCTTCAATTAATTCATTTTGTATTGCAATACAAGTTCATAATAAAATTTAATTTATGACAATTACTCCTCTTTCTGTGCGTAGCAGGGAAATCTGTTCAGAAATATAAAAAATACATAAATTGCTTCAGGACATTTTCGCTGCAACTGGCGTTAATTCTTCTTTAAACATTAAACTTTTTAGCTTTGAATGTATGCAGTTACGCATTGAAGCAGCAAAGTGCGAAATAATGTTTAAATTTCATATTTCATTTTATTGTAGTTATTTGCTCATGTTGGATGATTGGTTGGATCGCTGAATATATGGCTGCAAGAGCTTGGCAGTAGTTCATTTGTGTTGTTTTGCTCGAACAAAAAGTATAAAGTATATACTCTCCGTGGCAAAAAGAACCACTAGAGCCATTAAACATCATATACATACATACAAAAGTACGCTTAAGCCAACATCTGTAAGTGTACATATATACATGTGTAAGTATGTACATAAATATTATTTTCGCACACACACAACAGCACAATAACAACAACAAGTAGTCTTTTGAAAGTTATTATTTAATGGCTGTGCAAAACTTTTCCTTTCAATGTCGCTCATAATTATGCACGTTTTAGTCCTTTTCTCTGTTTTTATTATTATTATTTTCTCTATGGTTTGGTACTCCACTTTGTCAGATTTTTTTTTTCTTTCCTTTATTTATCACTTTTTTATGTTTTATTATGTTATTAAAATAATATTATTTGTTTTTTTGTGAAACATTCAGTTTCATTTTTCACGGCAGTAAAAGCATTATGAGAAAAGTTTTAGACCAATTTAATGGCGCTTTTTTTTTATTATAAAATACGACTTCATAATTATTAAGTTAGTATCATAAATGTAAAAAATGTATAGAAAATATGACACTTTAAGACTTAAGACATAATATTGTAAATAATAAAGATAATTAAATGATCTTGATGAAAAACAATATAAATTTAGAAAAGTTTAACGACTTTTAAATCCTTGTGCCGCCGTTAGCTTTCATTATGCCTGTATCTTTTAATTAATTATAGGAAAATCATTATAGAGAATATACTTTGTGTGAAAAGTGGATATTAAAATTGTGTAGTTAAGAAAAGGGTATTTAGAACTATAGTAGAGTTGCTTTATAACGAACCTCATCGGGCTTTGTAATATATTTCGTAAAAGAACAAAGTATTTTTCCTATCGTTAATTTATTCAAAATACCAGCTTTTACCCGCGACTTTGTCCACGAAGAATATGTGATATTTCACCTAATGTGTATGTCATGTCAATGATGTGTTGAATTTTTACTGGATCAAATTTTAAAAAGTTCTTAGTTATCAGTTTAACAATTTCATGTGTCTATACAAATTTTCGACCACCCTTGACCACTCAATACGAACATTTCCATAAAAATAAAACCACCCTATGTTATTCCTCGGATCTTAAACTTCCTCTATGCCAAATTTCATCTAAATCGGCTAAGCGGCTTAAGCATGAAAAGGTAACAGACAGACAGAGTTACTTTCAAGTCATCATAAAAAGTGCAAGGCATCATAAAAAGTGCAAGCCATTATGAAAAGTGCAAGTCATTATAAAAAATGCAAGTCATCATAAAAAATGCAAGTCATTATAAAAAGTGCAAGTCATCATAAAAAGTGCAAGTCATTATGAAAAGTGCATGTCATCATAAAAAGTGCAACTCATCACAAAAAGTGCAAGTCATTATAAAAAGTGCGTCATTATAAAAAATGCAAGTCATCATAAAAAGTGCAAGGCATCATAAAAAGTGCAAGTCATTATAAAAAGTGCAATTCATAATAAAAATGCAAGTCATCATAAAAAATGCAAGTCATTATAAAAAGTGCAAGTCATTATAAAAAATGAAAGTCATCATAAAAAGTGCAAGGCATCATGAAAAGTGCAAGTCATTATAAAAAGTGCAAGTCATTATAAAAAATGCAAGTCATCATAAAAATTGCAAGTCATTATAAAAAATTCAAGTCATTATAAAAAGAATAAGTCATTGTAAAAAGTGCAAGTCATCATAAAAAGTGCAAGTCATTATAAAAAGTGCAAGTTATTATAAAAAATGTAAGTCATCATAAAAAATGCAAGTCATTATAAAAAGTGCAAGTCATTATAAAAAATTCAAGTCGTCATAAAAAGTGCAAGGCATCATGAAAAGTGCAAGTCATTATAAAAATTGCAAGTCATTATAAAAAATTCAAGTCATTATAAAAAGAATAAGTCATTGTAAAAAGTGCAAGTCATCATAAAAAGTGCAAGTCATTATGAAAATTGCAAGTCATTATAAAAAGTGCAACTCATTACAAAAATCGGAAGCATGCGTTCATACCAGCGTGTATGAAGTATTAAAATTGGGTTTTTTTAATCTTGTTATACTTTTTACCCGTGAATATGTGAAACTTCAGCTAATGTGTATATTATGCCAATGATATGTTGTATTTTTACTGGATCAAAGTTTAAAACGTCTTAGTTATCAGTTGCATTATATCATATATAACTAGAAACTTTAGACCACCCTTGACCTCTCATAAAGTCATTACCAAAAACAAATACAGTGTTAAGTCAACTATATGAGAGTTCAAAATGTTCATAGTTATCAGTTTAAGAATATCATATGTTCAGATGACAAAAACTATTAAAATCATATAAGTATAAGACAAAATGACTGTAAGAAAGCAGTCGCACCTTTTGTTGTTTTCAGCTCGTTTTTGTGTGTAAATCGTTTTTCTTCACATATCTCATTATATGTAAAGAAAAAATTAAAATCACTTAATCGTTTGACATTGGCGAAGTTGTTTATCATCAAGAATAATTTTGTTCTAATCGATGTATGTTATACGCGAACTCCACTGTATATAGAAACAATTTAAACTTTATTATTTCTTTTGTATTTTGGGCCTTTGTATTATATATATTAATTATAACGTAAAAACGTTATTTAGGCTTATTTGAACTTTTAACATTATTCTTTAATAATTCACTTTACAAAAAGTTATGCGTTTAACGCAATATAATGATTCAAAAACATTTATTTATTGCATAGATATGGATTACCCAAAGGCGTATTTAATTTACACAGTGGGAACGTAAGAGTAACAATTAAAAATATACATAATCAAAGGAAATTGGTATGAAATATAAAAATAATACATAGAAATTTAAGCAGTGCAAAAAAAAGTCATGTATTTTATAATTTAAAAATAATTGGGGGATTCACACTGTAGTCATAAAGTCATAAGTCATAAAATAGTAGTACGAATATGACTACTGTGAACAAACTGTCATAGCTTAGTCTGCTACTCCAAACTTCGATCAACTGATACAACAGCTGCTACCTTGATATGAGCTGAATACATTTTTTGGCGGCGGCAAACGGAAAAACGTTCACTGGCTGCCAGATACTTAAGTTGAACGAGAAGAATTTTTCACTTGTATATATTTCGATTTTTTCGATGAAAATTTTAATTTAAGAGTAGAGGAGTTAGAGTTTGCATTATCCTTTTGTTAGTTTCCTAGGACTATATATTACATATACCAACCCTTCCAATTTGATATTTATTTTGAAGATTTTTACATGCATGATTTTCTAATCCAATCGTTCATTGAGAAGATACAGATTAATTACCTTTAATCATTAAATATGATATAAAAACTTGACTGCTTTCTTTTAGAAATCCCTTAAATTGAATCGATAAAATTTAATAAATAAATTGCCGATTTGTTCCATAGCAAATTAATATGGCATTCAGACATGCATTTTTAATTGATTCAATATTCACTTTATTGACAATTATCTTCTTGTTCACATATACGTATATTAGTTAATTCACTTAACGTATGTCAACTAAAAGTAAAAATTTTTTATATTCAAGAGGAGCTCCAAGTTCAAATCTGGTATCTTTTTTTTTTATTTTCTATTTAACAATAAGTTTAATATTAAGAAATTAACTTCAACATAATTTGTTTGTGGTATTTCTCTTTAATTTTCCCACATTTTAGGAGCTAAATCTCGACTAAGTTTGCTCGGTGAATTGTGTTTTGCTCATTAAACACACTTTTTAGCCGTGTTTCAATTGTAATTTTACTCAATATTATAACAATTAAACGTTAATTGAGCATTCAATTAATTAAAATTGTTTATGATTAATTGAGCTCAATAATGGCACTAATTGTGATAAGCTCAAATAAGGTGTATGTGTGAACACCGTACAAGGCTGCGTCCATGGCATTCACGCACTTCTTATTTTGTTCAGAGACCTAATCGTAATAAAACAAAAATACAATTAAAGTCAAATAATTGTTTAAATTTCGTTACATACATATTCAATAATTTTCCTCAGTGACTTGATATTTCTTACTCGTAACTAATTTCAATTCAATTTATATTATTACTTTAATAAATTTTATTCTATTTCATTTCATGCGTTATATTATATTTATTATTTTTTTGCAAAAATCAAATTGCCTTTTTTATATTAAAACATATGAAATTGAACATGTGCATACATAAAAACACCATAAAGAAAATAGGATTTTTTTAAACAAATTGTACTTGACCTTATCCCATAATGTTCACAAACATTGATACACTCATACAATTCTAACCTAACAAAAAATAAAAATAAAAAAATACTAATTGTTCTTGTCCTCCTTTTATATAATATTCGATTAAATAAATATTTTATTGTACAATTTCCTTGTGGTCATACTTTCATTTATTTAAAAATCCACACATACACACATTCAATAGTGGCACTCATATGTAAATATCTTAAAATTTAAACAATAAAAAATAATACAATTTTAAATATTTTATAATCTAATAGGTTTATATAACAATTTTAATTGCTTACGCTTGTATCGTAATAGATACATGCACACATACACATGCAAATACTTCTGCATACATCGTATACACAATTATGAGCATTAGAAATAAAAGTTAAGATCCAAATGAAGACGAAGTATGTGGATGAAGAAATTATTTGCTACAATAAACTCGGAAATTACTTTAGAATGTTTAGTTAGCAAAGTTTTTATAGTCAAAAAATTGCTTTAAGGCAATTTATATACACTCGGCTACTTTAGCTCATAAATGTGTGTGACTGTGTGTGGGCAATTTTTGTGAAAAGAAAAACTTTTCCTAAACACTCATACATACACAAAATGGGAAACACATGCATACATACATATAATATTAGAAGGCCTAAGATAGAAAGAAAGACTTTCATTATTGTTTATTTTAGAAAAACTCTAAACTATTTAAAAATGTATTGAAATTTAAATTTGAAAAATTTATTTGTTTTTATATTTGTAAGTATGTACGTAATAATGTATGTATGTATGTAGGCATTTTCACATATGTATATGTAAACTGCAAGTATTGAATAGGATTTTGCGGTATGAAAATTTGCAGGGTTAGAAAATTTAAATTTATCCAGAGTACTACACATTCCCCCTTATTCTGTAACTATTTGTCAACATCACGTCAAGACAATATCAAAAACAGGGCAGTTAGATTCTGGTTGTGGACAATAACCGATTACTGGTGACAGCCTCTGACTATTTTTTAAGGCTTAAGGTACGTTCACACTTATCAAATATATGCCCCGAAAAGCGTAACCACTAAATACATAACTAATAATTTCTGGTTTGATTTTTTTTATAAATGTAGGACAAATTTTTAAAATCAGCTGGTGTGTATTTGATAAAAAATCAATACATAATCAGTATTGACTTTTATCGTTTCCTTTGCCGGAGATACACACAAATTTATAAAAGCAAGGCTGGTCAAAAAATAGTGGTCACGCTTATTTCGTCGAATATTTGATAGATGTGAACGTAGCTTTATTGGAAAATTATTAAACTAAAAAAATTTTAATATAAAACTAGATACAAATTTTTGACGACATGTATTTAATAATCAACAACTTCATTAGCATTAGTTTCCGCCATGTATATTTATTTTTAATATAATAGCATATACAATATAATTAATCTTTTCCGCATAAACTTGTATAAATAAAATTAACTGTTTCACCTTATTTTAGTTTTTTCCCTATACACTTTTTATACATATTAATTCAAACATTTGTTATTTGCATAATATCCATCAACTTGACTCAAACCTCAAAAATATAGTCATCTTAAGCAATATTAATATAGAGTCAAATACTCATCATGTAAATAAATAGAAAAACAAATACTCGTAGTTGTTTAAGCAAGCGAAATGACACGGCAGGATATCGTTTGTTAAAAATGCATTTATTTCCTGAAGTGAAAAACAAATGACCGGAACAGAGAAGAAATTGTTTTTGAAAAATATTACAAAGTCGTGGTTTGAATTGAAATTTTAGTTTACATGCTCAAAAAAATTAAGTTGGTATATTAAGTTTATTAGTAGATTAAGTAAGAAGTATAATACCATATAATTGAATTCCAGATAATACAATTTTATAAATGAACTGCAATGCTGTTTGTATTTAATTTCAAAACTCAAAAATTTTAAGAGCGACTGGTTATGTTTTATTTTACTGCCGATTTTACAATGTCGACAGAGTTCTTTCTTTCGTACAATTACATTTAAAACAAAAAAAATTTTATAATTCCCTGCAGGAGATCGAACTAGTATCAAATTAGTATTGCACTAGTACAAAAATCACCAGTACTAGTTCCCAACTGTGAACTTTCCTATACCATGTTCATGCTCAAATTAACATTGAGTGTGTTTGGAAAATTACTAGTACAATTGGTACTACATGGAAACTAGGGGGATACTAGTACTATTAGTACTAGATGAGTACTAGTATAATTTCTTCTAGTCGGATACTAGTATATTCAGTTCTGCATTAAGAACTGGTTCATATATAAAAAAAATCCCAAAATTTATTGATTTTTTAAACTCAATGAAATTTGTTAAGTTTTTGTCTTCACAAGCAATTTTTGGTTCATCAATTCTTAGTTTATAAGAGGAAATGGAAAGTTCCTCTTATTTGGTTTTTAAAATATCACTTTTTTAACACACAAGAAAACAGCGGCTTAATTACATAAATTATCGAATAAAGTCTTCTAATACTATTCTTTGTTTCAAATTTGAATTTGTTTAAAATTGTAACAATTAAAAATAAAATAAATGAAAATGAGAATTAGCAATTCGCTTTAAAACATTATCAAAAAGTAATATGAAATTCTACAAGTCAAATCAGTCTACAACTGAACTACTTGAAGTACTAGAACTTTTCTATATATGTCTAATCACCTTTTGAACTAGTGCTTTCTGTACTAGTAATCGTACCAGTAGCTTAAAGACAATTAACGCTTATCCTCCTGCAGGGTCTTTTTTGTTTCATATATATTTCTAATATAATGTACTTGAAATTTTTAAAATAAAACATAGTGTATACGCAAGATTTGAAAGGATTATCGGGATGGCGTATTTTTTTTTTTTTTTTTTTTTTGTTATTTGTACTCATTTTAAGAGCGCATAAATATCGGAAAAAAAATTCCCTAGGCCAAAGCGTCGCAAATAAGTCAAAAAAATTCACTTAAATCGTTAAAACTCAGTAGAAAATTCTCAATCACATGCCGAGTATACCGTTTCTGTGCTTTGCGCATCGAACAATTTATCACATAAAACATGAAACAATATATCACGGCTTCTTGATTTTTTTTTTTAATTATAGCTCCATTTTGAAATCGAAAAGTTTATCCTTTTATTGGAATAATCGAATTATTCTGGTGTTGTAGAGAAACACGCCAATGACGGTTGAAATAAAATAAATGTTTTGCACTGAAAGGTTTTCGAAGGCAGTTATTATTATTTTTTTGTTATATTTTGAGTTCTTATAAGTTGCAGCATATGGTTTTCGTTGTTTATAAATAAAAAAAGCACTTTAATGAATATTTTTCTTTGCGTGTTACTTCTTTTCCTCCAATTTTGTGTCCTGTCTAAAGACTATTTTGAAATAAGAAAAGGAAATGAGTTCAGATTTGTCAAGAGCACTGCTGTTGACTGAAGTATTTAAGGGGTCGTTTCCGCACTCTGTATCGAATTTTGGTGATCTTCATTAGTTCATGGCTGTGTTAGTTATCGTCGATCTGCTTTAATGATTAAGAAGAAAATGGCTACAACAACTTCGCTTTATTATTGTTCTTCATCAACTGTCCTCTCAACGCTTTGCAGCTACTATAACTTGAGTGCCGATCCAAGTAGAAAAAAAAAAGTACAGAAAATTTGGCGATTCACCATAACTTAAGGGATGATTAAAATTCTTAATTTTTCTCTTCAGGCTCTAGGTCTAAGAATTGAAAATAAACTCCGTTTTTTATGTTTTATTTTCGTATTCATTTATATATTTTATTTCAATATTTCGAACACCTTCGGTGTTCTTCTTCAGGAAAAACTGGAAAACAAATTGATTGTCACAACATTTAAGTATCACAAAAATTATACATATAATATAATTTAAGTTACAAAAAAATTTTTTCTTTTTCTTTATAAATGTGTGTTTAAAAACTATAAAAAATTAATTATTAAGGGATGATTTTTATTCTCTTGACAAAGCAAATTTAAAATAATTGCCTGTTCAAAAATTTTTTAAAATTTTTTTTGTTTGAAATGCCACTTTTTCGATCGAACGATGGCTTGCAACATCATTGGTCAGACAGTAAAAATATCATTATGTACATAATTGTATTAGTCATATTGAACTTAAACGTTTTATGGAAATTTTACTTTTGGTTTCAAAAGAAAAATTTCTAAAAATATGAAAAACGGTTGACCTTAAAGGCCATTCCTGCAACTTCCCGCTAATTATCATCGCTAAAAATTGTATTATTTTCATTTTAAACTATAACTTTATGCTATAACTTTAGAATGGATCAGCCTATTCCCACATGGTAAACGGTGATTGATGTGATTCTTCGATATTTATAGAAGAATTGGGAACACTCATTGATCACATATATAATTTCGAAGTGGTTTGAAAAATTCACTTTTTTCGAATTTTCGGTTCCCGAGATCTCACGAACGCGTGAACCGATTTTGACCCGGTTAGCAGCGCCCAAGTGTTTCAGATTTTTTTTTATATTTCTCGAAACCTACTGGTCAGAACCAGTTCCAATTTGAAAGAATCCTTTGAAACGCGACTAGTTTGCGTGGATTCGGCTTAGCCGTTCAAAAGTTATAAGCGGGTCGCATACTTACACACACACACACACACACACACACACACACACATACATACATACAGACAGACGGATTCTCAGAAGTAGTCAGGGAAGCTTCCTAGGAACTCAAAACGTAGAGATCTAATGAAAATTATTTTATTTTGTTTTTAAAAAGGGAAAACCAGTAACTTTTGAAATTGTCTTAGCGGGAAGTTAAAAATTAAAAAAGATATATATAAATCGCCATAATTTTTATTAAATTTTTTATTCATTATAATTTTGGGACAATTATTATAATGGTGGGAATATGCGAAACACAATAATATTTAAACTGATATGAACCCTTATTCTGTAACTAAATGACGACGTCAATTTCAAGGCAATATGGCACAGTTGCGTACTTCTTGTGGACAACAACTGACTACTGCTGACTGCCTCCGACTGTTCTCTTAGGCCTAGAGAATAGCAGGACACTGTTAAAAACAAAACAAACCTGAAGAAAATGGCTGAATAAGTCTTCTATTTTTGATATTGACGTCGGCATCGACAAAGAGTTACAGAATAAGGGCGATGAGTTTTCATTAGGCATCGTCGTTAAAACATATACGTGTACGAAACGCAAAATTTCATTCAGGTGGATCAATTTAACATTGAGATTTTAATAGCGTACCCTTATGCTAATAGTATTCCTTGTTGGAGCAGCCAACTAACCAGGATGTATGTAAGTATGTATGTATGTATGTGCACTTGCTTAAAAAGAATATTAGTGGAAAGTCTATTAGGTATGCAAAGAAGAAAACTAAATGGTTGAATGTGCAAACATTTAATATTTATTTCGAAATAACGGTCAACAACCGTTTAACTAAAGTTTAACTGAAAATTACAAAACTCCCGAAGGGAATGAAATGAAAATATTACAAAAATATAAAATAAAATACCCCCAGCGTATGTTTTGCGAGAAAGAAGAAGGCGCGTACTTAGGAAAATGTAAAAATATTTCTCATTATTTTTGGGTGTCAGAGTGAGTGGTGGGTGGATGGATGGTTCAGTGTCTAGCTGTTAATACACTTGTGCTACATGGACTTTGTTTTGTTGTTGTTGTTGGTGTTGGTGTTGGTGTTGCTCTGTTCGAAGTAATGTTATACACTTCGTTGGGTTTACGAGAAATACTGAAAAATTATAGCGGCACGTTGCCTGCATCTTAAATTAAATGCCAGTAAGCAAACAAAAAATTAAATGCAATTTACATTTTGAATAAGTAAACAGACCTGACCCCTTCAGCCCCTTCTTTGTTTTGTGATTTACAAAACAACCACAACTGGTGTTACCCTTTCTTGTTATTATTGGAACACCAGCTCCTCTGCCTGGCTGAAACAAAACTTTTTAACTTTCTTTAAACGTTTATTTTAGCTACTAAACCCTTTCTACTCACGTTTCAAGTTTTTGGTTATTATTTAATGAGCCATTAATTGTTTCAGCTCGCCTTATGCTGGTGCGGGGTAGTGAAGCCACTTGTTTTGGTATTTAAATATTCGAAAAATAAAAATAAAACTAAACATTTTCAAATCTACTATTATTTGCTTTAAATTTCATATATATTGTTGTGGTGTTCAATTATTTTCAAATAATTTTATAATAACTTTTACTTTTAGAAAAAAAAAATATTATAATAAATTTTAAATACTTTTTTAACATTTCGTGTTTTAATCAAGTTTAAGTGTTTAAGTGGGCATAAATAAAATGGATATTAAGATGCGAATGGCTACTAAAGGCATGAAAACTCCACTTCTAGCAGAAAAGAAGAAATCACAGGTACATAAGATATTTCATACGTTAAAAACATGCATTTGTATGTATGTACGCAAAGCGTTGCAGATACAAACACTCCCACACACATACGTTGCTGATATTTTCCTCATCTAATCGAATCATGTGCAGAGTTTCCCTCACACTGTCAGTCAAATGGAATCAGGATACTATTGTATTTTGAATAGAAGTGTGATTTTGCTCTTAAACAACTTTCCGCTAAAATTACATATTAAGAAAAAAATACTTTCCTTGAGCTTTTTAGAAAGAAGAAACAATCTCCCCTATTATGTAATTCTGTCAACATTACGTCAAGGCAATCCCTATTATTCTATAACCATCTCTCAACATCATGTCAGGACATAAAAAATAGGCCCACTTGCCTACTCCTCGTGGACAACAAATAACTATTTCTGACAATCCATCACTACTCGTATAAGATCTTGGGTATAGCAATAGGCTGTTAAAAATGTTTAATTGCTGCAGATCAGGAGTACAGACATATTCTATTTTTAGTTCCGCTTATTCTGTAACTATTTGTCAACGTCACGTCAAGACAATATATAAAAATAGACACTTATGGCACTCCTTGTGGACAAAAAAAAATACTTCTGATGGTCTGTGACCAGTCTCTCTGGCCTTGAATTTGCCAACAGGCTGTTTTATATTTAATACCGCTTATTCTGTAACTACTTGTCAACGTCACCAACAGGCTGTTAACAATTGTCAATTGCTAAAGAAAAGGATTACAGAAGTACAGAAATTTCCGATTTTTGATATTGTCTTGACATGATGTTAGCAAATATTTATAGAATAAAGGAGAATATAAAAATAAGATAAAATATATTCCGCCCTATTGTCGCTACATATTAAAAATATTCCCCTCTATTCTGTAACTATTTGTCAACTTCAGCTCTGATACTTGTGGACATAAAGAGATATGAAACAAGTAAAAACGTTATATTCAACCGGGTCGAATCGTAAATACCCTCCAAATATTTAGTAAATAAATTTAAAATGTTTAACTTGGTGGGACAGAGTTGCATTATATAATATCGTACGTCAACGCCCACTAAAGGGGGCGGGGTTCAAAAATAGACAATATAATGTTTCCCACAGACGAACGTATGGGCATTGCTAGACCATCTTAGACGTTTCACCTCTGCAAGATCAGAGAACATCTCAGCTTCTTATAAGCTTAAGGAATGAAAATTTTTCAATATTTACATTATTTAATATCGTACGTCAACGCCCACTAAAGGGGGCATGGCCCAAAAAATAGACTACAAAATGTTTTACACACACGAATGTATGGGCATTTGCTAGATCGTTTCAGACTTCATCACTGATCAAGAATATACATATATACTTTATGGGGTCCAATTCTCTTTGAAGGGTACTAAAACTGTATTTTGTCGGGGTCGCTCTGGCAAGGGCTGTGGGGCGACATTTCACCTTTGTCATAAAACTTTAAAAATAAATGTTATATACAAAATTTAAAAAAAAAAAAATTTATAGGGTCATTTAGGGGGCAAAGGGGGAGGAGGGGGTAGGGCATAGTAGTACCAGGCTACGTCTAAGCTTCGTCATTAATGCTTAAAAAAGTTATTTTCAAGGAATGTAGGCTTAAGTAAAACAATTTGTTAAATTTTTACACAATTTTTGCATATACTAACGCCCACTAAAGAGGGCGGGGTCCAAAAAAAAAATTATAGCTCCAATTTTAATGCGGTGGACCTTCTTTGACAAAAAAAACTTTAAAAATTATATTGTTTTTTAGAGGTTGGTTTAGTTCTTCTTAGGGGAACTTTTTTCCCTCTTGCCCGATTTTGACCATCTCCGAACTTAATCTGTGCTATTCTTCAGGATATATTTGTACCAAATTTCAAGAGTCTAGTTCTTTTCGTTTGGACTGAATCGTGATTTTCACAGAGGGACGGACGGACATGCTCAGATCGTCTTAGCTTTCATCACTGATCAAGAATATAAATACTTTATGGGGTCTCAGATGAATATTTCGCTGCGTTAGAAACGGAATGACAAAGTGCATATACCCTCCATATTCTTTTTTGGAGGGTATAAAAATAAGTATCAATTACTAGGATATCACGTCACATTATAACTTTAATAGTACAATAGACACTTGTAAATTGGAAGCACCCTGTACCTGAGGCGGTTCTAATATTCGAGAAGTTTTCACTTCCGAAGATTCTTTGTTTTTTTCAATAAAAAGCAACATACAATTGCCACTTCATTTCGAAAATAGTAAAAAACAAACTCTTAAATGGATTTTTTAAATTTTATTGCTAAAAACGAACATAAAACACTAAAATTCATTACAATTTAAGGAAAACCCAAATATTTTAAAAATACATGTACATATAAATAAAAATTTGTATAAAATAAAAATTTTTTAAATATGTATTCAAAAAACTTAACGGGGGAGTAAAATTTCATAGCTACTAATTGTTATTCATGCACATAATCAATAATGGTTCATGGCTTTTCTAATTTTATCATAATAATATCCTTGCATCATCACAAACAAGGGATTCCCCTTTTTTTGCCCTCCAAAAAAGAATTGGAGGGTATATTCACTTCGTCATTCCGTATGTGACTTCGTCAGGAAAAAAATCCTAAAGAAGTCTCACAAAGAAGGGACGAAATGTTGAAAAATAATACATTTTAAATTAAAATAAAGAGACCTTAAGCTTAAGAATATTAGAGTATCATAAAAAGTAAAAATGCTCAGAAATTAGAACTTAATTTCAGAGCAGGCAGTGTATAAAATACGTTGGTTCTAATATCCAAAGGATACGAATTTCCGCGAGTTCTAATTTCCAAAAGTCTACTGTAACAATAAGGAACTATGTATCGGGTACCAAAAGCCTATTTTTAAACCATATAGGATTTTATTTGCTGTATATAAGTAAATGCTTAAAAAGTTACAGAGCTTTCGCAAAGCTTTAGCAAAGCAACACATTCAACATAAAAGCTGCTTTTATGCAAAGGCAAATGAAATAAGGACGCCAAAAAGTTTATTAAATTAAAAAACTTCAGCAGCAGTTCGTATTTTTCAGTAGCGCAAGAGTTAATTAAATATTTGGTTGGCAATACTAGGGCAACATTGCAACAACAAAAAACCGTATTTTTGTTAAAACGAGTCCTTTATCCCGATTCGTTTTACAGGACGGAGGCCAAATTACCGCTTTCGATATCGATCGAAATTTCAATGTAATCTGATAGGAAATTTCGATGGTAATCGAATGCCATAATTTGCACCCAGGACTGATGATTCATTTTGAAGAAAGAAAAACAACTTTAGCTAACTTTAGAAATTTACTCTTAGGAACAAAAATTCTCGGAAGATGAAAAGATGTGCGTAAACGAGTTGAAAAAATTGTACTTGGAAACAATTAAGCTCGATGTGGATTTGCAACGGGAAATTTACAATCTGGAAAAATCATATGAACAGAAGCACAACGACATCTTTGATAAACGTATTAAAATACTAGAGTATGACAAGAGAAATACAGAAAATCTATAAAAATAAAATTAATATATATATATATAAAAAATTTTACAACAACAAAAAAAACTTGCAGAGATTACAAAAATGTAGCCAAGGGAGGAGATGCCAAAGATGAAGGTCATGTTAACAATTTCTGGTTGCGAGTACTAAAATCTTCTTATACCGAATTTATAAGTAAAAGAGACGAGAAAATATTGGTGGTATTTATATAGAGAAATATTTACTGGCTGGCCCCCGAGATCAAACGATATCGTTTTGGCGAACAAATACATTTAAAATAAAAACAATATTTAAGAATTTGTTTCTGTTTTAAATGTAATTGTTCGACAGATTGATATGGAGTGACCTCGTGGCTCAGCCAGTTAATTTTAGAATTATAATGCCTCTTTTTCAACCAGCACTTGAGCGACATACGCACCAAACTATATAACGAACCGGTGGTCAAATTTGTAATTGAATTTTTGTTTGAGCCCAACGAATATTTCTCCAATCGTCTATTAACTAAAACCTATTACGTAAATTGTTTGCCCGATAACGATGACCCTTTAAGTTATGATGGTGCTGAAATCTATAAATGTGAGGGTTGTAAAATTGATTGGAAGCAGGAAGATAAGGACAATGATAAAAAACGTATATTATAGTATGATCGTTGAAAACAGTTGCTGTTAACTAATTTATGAAAATATTTTTAGCTTTCACCTCATTTTTTGACTTTTTCGATCCACCCACTTTGCCTGATAATCCCGATGATCCTACTTGTGCAGATATAAATGTAAGCTATTTATTTTTAATCATTATTTTGGGAAAGTGATGTACGTATACGTTGTTTCTTTAATGGTAAAGGCAATTTTAGAAAATGATTTCGAATTGGGGTTTTATTTGAAAGAACGCGTTATACCCAAGGCAATAATGTTTTTCACCGGCGAAATTGCTGATTGCCTTAGCTCTGATTCAGAAGGCGATGACACCGATGAAGATACTGACGATAATGCCATTATTGAGACTCTTCCCGCCAAACAATAGAGCCAAACTTTTAATGTTTGATAAGCACTCAATGCATAGAAATTGAAGATTTTATTATAAATTTTATCAATCTGAAATTATGTACTTTGATTTGTTCGTTTGTGTTTAATTTCTTTTTGTCTTTGGTTGAGAAAATAAATATATATGTATATTATATAGATTTACTTTATTTCCTTAGGATTAACGGCCAATTTCACAATTTCGAATGAATTCTTTCTTTCGTACAAATATATTTGAAACAATTATTTTTTATTTTTTATATAAAAACATAATTTTTATATTAAAAATAAAAAATAAATGACCTTTTGCTTAAATAAACCTAATAAATTAATAAAAAAATAAGGTCGAATAAGTTTATAAAAAATATTTGAAACAAAAAAAAATTTTATAAATTGGTCTTGTTTCAAATGTATTTATTTATACTACGAAAGAACTATTTTGACATTATGAAGTCGGCAGTAAATTCGTCTATACATCAGTTTATTATTTATAACAATACAATTTCTAAAAAATTTTATCAACGACTTTTTAGATACCAAACAAATTTTAGTTGAGTCAAAAAATTTTCTGTGAGTTTCTAGAAATCATAATAATGCTTGAAGATTTTTTTCTTATTTTTACAAGGCAATTTCAAGTAGCTCTGCTGCCGAAAGTACACAACCAAGAAATTATAATTATACTTTTATTTATTAAGTTTGAGGTTTTTTTATTTATTAAAATTCAATCCCTATTATTCTGTAACACGTCAAGACAATATTAAAAAAAAATAGGGCACATTGTGTACAACAATTGACTGCAGTTGACAGCCTCTAAATATTTTTTAACGCCTACAAAATAGCAAGAGGCGTTTAAAAGTAATAAACTCCTGAAGAGAATAGCACGTAAGTAATTTATTATTATTATTGTCTTGACGTGACGTTGACAAACAATTACAGAATAAAGGGGAATATTTCGTTAACAGTTTGTTAACATCTTGAGAAATTGGTAATAGAGAATTGAAAATTAAATTTTCTATTACTTATTCAATATTTCGTTAAAAAACTTAGCGAAATATTGAATTTTAATATATAAAATTTCTAATAGTTTTATAAAAAGATCTCGAAGTCAATAAATATAATTAGAAAAATTTTATTTTGTTCATCAAATTTTGTCTTCGCAAATTTGTTATGTAATTACTCCGTTTTTTAAGCTCTAGGTCTTTTTTTTATATTATATACCTTGGTATTCACTTTCATGTTAAATATTTCATTAGCCTTTGTTTAACTTCTTCAGGATATCTTGAATTTTGTTTCTTAATATTTTTTGTTTTAGCTCAGAAGCCGTTTCGTATATAAAACATGTTTTTTCTAATGGTTGTGCTTTTAAAAGCTTTTTAAAAATAATTGTAGATGAAACCATATTAAAAATATAACTATTGTGGCACTAACTGGTAATAAATCTTGTCTCAATATAAATTTAATTTAAATAAATCAAACAAATTGTTAACTTATTTCTTTACTTTATTTGAGAATCTTTTTTATCGGCTATTCGGTGAAACATATACATATGTACATTATTGTGCAGTTTGTCCTCATACAAGCAACCACCGAAAATGTTTAAAGCTGCAAATTACTAAATGCCTTGTAACCGCGTCCATTATTTTAAAATATGTTACCTATTGTTCTTAATAATATTTATTTACTAAATACTGTCTCAGGAAAATGTCATGCTTTTTGCGATACTTAACAAATGCTCAGCTACGACCTTACACTCTGGTTTCAGCTCCTTAAATCGTTGCAATCCCTCTAGTGTAACACTAGTTCCACTCACATCCAAAAATATCAAATGAGGGGAACATTGTACTAAATGTTGCAGTGAAACATCAGTCACTAACGTATAGTCACGCACAGAAATACGTTCGAAACGATTTTCGCTTGGACGATTATTGAAACGTATCCAAATGACGCCTTGTTGTACTGGTTGGCGGGTACGACCAAAGCAACAAACGCCACGATCTGTAATAGTACCACAGTTTTGCTGTCTATTAGAATATGATAAAGAGAACAGATTTAAGTGATATTCGGCACCATTTTCTTCGCCAAACAATCGATCTGGACCACCCACGCCCACAACACGACCCAAAGGATTGACAATATCCCAAAATAGATTGTGACGCATCATTTGATCAATAACTGGTGGTGGTGACTGTTGTTGGTTCTGCTGCTGCGGCTGGGGTGGCAGTCGCACGGGTCTTACGTAATTGTGATCCCGGATATTAAAGTGGATAGCGTTGGGTGTAGTGCGATTGCGTACATCTAAGTAAAATATATGATCTGGTCGTGGTAAAAAACGACTTCGAGGTGGAGTATTTGTACCTACTAACGGTACAATATTATTTGAAGGAGAAACATTATTAATATCTGCAACACTTCCCGACGTGGAGGAAGAAGACGATGAAGAGGAAGATGATGAGGATTCCCCATCATCTGGTTTTTCATATTTACTCTCATTTTCTCCTGAAATTGTAGATGAACTAGAGGTAGAAGGATTGTCTGTATTTAACACTGTTTTATTTGATGTAGTTGGTTTCTCCCCATCGGAGAGATTAGTTGAATTTGTGTTAACATCGGTTACTTGATTATTGATTCCATCATCTTTTGAATTTGTGGAGCATGAAGCTTCTTCATTCGTTTTGTCTTTTGGACATTGTAAATAGATTTCTTTTAAAGTCTGCACAGCATTGAAACACTGTAAGTCAGAGTCACTCAAAGGAGTATCACGTAAATCTAAAATCTTAATATAATAAATTTCATAATTAGCATTCCGAGATGAAATTAAAAACTGCATATACATACTTCTAATTGTTTAAAACCATTTCGAGCTGCTATGCTTCCATAAGGTACGAACTCCTGCAGTTGCCAGCACCCTCGCAGACTAAAATACCTTAACAATGGCAATTTCGATAGGGGCATTACATAATACGGATCAAACCATGAGTTATTTTCGATGGCTAATTCCTCCAAATTTACTAAAATTGTATCGATCCCAGTAAATAGGAACTTATTGTGTGTCACACGAATATTACAAGTGTTTAGTACTAAACGTTTCAGCGATTGGGGAAAATCTTTAAGGTTAATCTGAAAAGAACATAACATTTATTCTAAAAATAACACAAAATCCTTTTTAAAAAGAATATTAAAAATAACAAAATTCCTTTAGTCACTACGAAGTATTGGAAATTTCTAAGACCATTTCATCTATAATTCGGATTAATATATACAAATGTATGTATTAGCTCCATATAACACTGTAAGAGTATTATAACTACAAGTTAAATTTATATTCGATATACAAAACCCCTACAAAAATTATTTTCAATATGTGTTAAATGTTGACTTTCACCTGATCAAAATCTAACGTTATTCCATATAGTTCTAAAGTAAACAGTTTGCCGCATCTCGTGGTAAAAGAATTTTGCATCGTTTGATTAAAATGTTTTATTTCTCCCTCAATATGTTCAGATGGCGATGGTCCCCTCAATTTAATACTTTTAGTCTTATCGTGCGATCGTTCAAACATATCTTCCAAAATTCCTAAAGGCAGCGGTTCCTTACAGAGATCTATATTTTCCCATAAACGTTTGTCGAGAACAAATTTTTGAAAACGTTTGCATACACTGTAATTGAAAACAGTATTTTAAGTTTTTGCTATTTTTGAATTCAGGACATACTAACTTCATTAATGCCATCAGCGACCAAGTATCTAAAAATTTGATTATCTCATATAGCACCTCATCACATATTTCTTCCAGTAAGATATGTGATTGAAAATCGCCTTCAATATCTACGTTAGTCGTGTTGTTCTCTGGTTTATCCTCTTCAGCAAAGACTACATCATCATTAATGGATGTTACTCTTTCAGTGCCTTCTACGACCTCAGAAAGTAAAGCCATTTTCTTTTTTTGTGACTCATCTGACTGTGCTGAAGAGCTACGGCGTTTTCGCTTACTTTCGGATTCAGGTCTGCTACTGCCATCACTTTGTGGTTTTCCCTCCACGAAATTATCCATAACACCGCAGGTATTTTATTATCTTGGTGCAATATCAACAAAGTTAACAAAAATCTTCAACGTAATTTTATGTATTTTGCGTTTCTTTTTCTTCTCAAATGAAATGCAACGCAGTGTGTTCAGTTAACGATTTTACATTGTTGTTTGATAAATGTATCATTTAATTGTTTTGGGACACTTTTCATCAACCTAGAGTTATGATTAGGTACATAGCGAAGGTAAACTTCTACTTGCGACATTAATTTGTATTATGTTTGACAGCTAGACTGCTTAAATCAATTTTATTGCTTGGTGGTCGACATACATATGTACTGCAAGGTTTCATTATTTTTGGCACTTATCTGTGGTTTTGATATATCTACGTAAAGTATAATTGCATGCGGCAATATTTTTAACAGTGCATAAGAAAACAAAATTCACCCAAATAATATTCATATAATCATTAAAAATGTCTTTGATGAAACAAGTGAATGTGCTAACAAATATACGCAATGCTGGCATCAAAAATTTTATTAGAGCAGTGTCGAGTAAAGGAGTCACTTTATTTTATGAAAAAGACCCCCAGCCTTTATTTACTGATCCCGAAACCCAAAAGCTGCTGAAATCCATTACCCAACTGCAGATTAGCAAAGTATTTCGGAAAAGAACCGTCAAGGATAATTCAGTTGAATATAAGTTTATGACAACTGAAGAGTTAGAGGAAGAATTTGCAAAAACTGTTGAAAAAGCGAAAACCAAATTGCAAATGCCTCCTGTTGTTAAAGTTATGGAAGATACGGAAATCGTAATTTCCGAGGACAAAGCTTTAAAAGGTTTCTCTAATACGAAATTTATCATCACAGATATAACATTTGGCAAACGGCATACGGATCGTAAAGTAGTTGTGCGTGAAACGGATGGGACTTTGCGGTACGCTCCCATGCAAGTGGCAAAGCGTATGAAACAGTTGTATGTACCTATGGAAGGCCGCAATATTAAGACTCCTAAAATGTTCGAAGATGAAAACTTACAAAGATGTTTGGATGAACATAAATATGAATTCATTTTGGATCGCCTAATAGTTCAGTATGATCCGTACGAACCTGAATTCCATAGAATTAGTGCTAAGGTGTATCAGCATTTGAATGAGACCAAAGAATTTGACCAAATACGTTCTACAAGACATTTTGGCCCAATGGCATTTTTCTATGCTTGGCACAAACTAATTGATGATCTTCTATATGACATGATCAAACGCGATTATATACGTAACGGTGCCGAACTTGTAGCTTTATATTATAAAATTCACAGTGTTCCAGAAAATTATTCGGAACTTTTAGGTAAACTGGACCAGTACAATTCAATAGAAGAACCAGCACTAAAAGAATTAAAAAAGCCGTTGTATACTTCAATTAACAACGATATACACGAAGAAATTGAAACAGCTATTGGCAAAACAGCGAATGACTTTGAAGTAGACGAATTATGTTTGAAATTTGTTGAAAAATACGTTGCAGCATATGCCCTTAAAAAAGTGCAATTGGAATTGGCCATTCAAACACTAAAAGAAATAAATTCAGAGAAGAAGCAGCTATTTGAAGGTCTCCATAAGGCGCATGGAGTTCAAAAGTAGGATGACAATTGTTCATTAAAAAGTATAGTTATTAAAAGAGTGAACATTTTCACCTAAACAATGAGTTAGTAAAATACAAAATGTATTAAAAACATCATGTTCTTTATTATAATTTTTTGGAAAATTTATTATAAATGTTATAATCTAAGTATTGTAATTAAACCGCTTTTGCAGTTTTCCCATTTAATTCTTTTTACGTATTAATCTTTTCCGAAATTTTGCAATGCACTTGATGCGATGACGATTGTATACGGAATTGTTAGCAAAATATATTAGACAAATCTTGCAATATCCTCGTTTAGTCACACGTTTTGATAAAAATGACTTAACTAATGTTGCACGCTTCTTAAACGTGTGCAGCGTAAAGACACGCACACGGCATGAGCGGTCTCTTTGTGATTGCAACCCGTAGGAACAAAAACGGGGTTTTCTAGCGTTTGTATAGCATTTTGCCCTTATAAGAAGATGTCGCAAATATTCTTGACTGGTGCAAAATCCCTTGTGGCAGGCTGAACATTTGTGCATTCTATTGTTTGCATGTTCGTTTATGTGATCAAAGAGTTCTAGGGGCGAAATCGTTTTAACGTTACAGTTGTAATGAGGACATTGCAAAAATGCCTTTTCTAATTTTTTTGCTTTTTTACATTTGTGTTTGTAAAGCAATTTTTTATGGTCCAAATATGTACCGCATTTATAACATAAAACCTTTGGACCTTGGTGAATAGCCATATGTCCGTAGAAATATTTGTTAGATTTGCTTATTTCTCCACATATTAAGCATTCTTTACAATTTTTATGTTGCGTTGAATTTTCGGTGACATATTTCAAAAATTCTTCCTTTTTAGTTTCTAAATCTGCAGGGCTTTTAAGAGATTCGTGGATTTCTTCCGGCCACTCAATGTCACAATCCTCTACTTCGTCATCTAATTTACATTGGGTTGCTGTAGATTTTTTATTGGAAGCCGTCGAAACATCACACTGCTGTACTATATCACTAGCAACATTTTTTTCTCTGAGAGTGTTTAAATTATTTAAGTTGACCACTGTAGTTGCAGGCAGAACAGGAGTATTCAAGTCAAGAGGTTGAAACGGCAAATAATTGCTAGAAGCCATGAGTGGTGGGAAATTTAGATTTTGTACGTCCGACAAATTGCTGTTATTTTGGTTGGTTAGTGGTGTACAAAATACCGGCATTGTTCCAGGAACTTGCGATAGTTGACACTGTTGAACCCCTGCAAAAGAATTCATTGTCGTTTTAGGAAAGGGAATGATAGCTCTCGCTGGCACTACTTCATCTTCTGGAGGCATCAGTTCGAAGTTTCCAGTACTTGTAATGTAATATAGTTTATCATACTTTTTTTGTTTGCTCGCAGAGTTTGTTATGAACCGAGTTTCAACGCAAATTGTTTCAGGAACTTCCTGACAATTCAAAACTACTAGTTCCTTTGAAATTTTACCTGCCATTTCAAACAATTTTTAAAGAATTATATGACTTTTTTCATTTGTACAGATTGAGCTTGCAAATTGTATTCAGAATTGTTAAGATGCCAAATTCACAAGGTTGTTATACTATCCAAATATGGTTGATAGCAAGACTAGAAATAGTACAGCTTACAAAGATATGGTGACTCTACTCGATACCTTAAATCGTGGTCCATGTCATAGTACAGCAATACAAAAACAACAGAAATTTTTTCTGTAAAAATATTTAATATTATCAAAGACAACACGTGCTTGTAGTTTTACGAAAAAGTCGGCGTGTACTACACCTTTGCCACCTCACGTACTTCATTGGCCAATATTTCAATACCTCACCCTACTGTAATTAGAATTTTGGTACCCTGGTGTAGTCACGTCACTGTGATTGTCGGACAACAAATAAAGTTTGTATATACATAAAAGCGGTACTTTTCTTTCTCGCGGGTAGTGACGAATATAAGATATTTTCTAACTTAAAGAAGAAAAATTGGAGAAATGGCTAGCGAAGCGAATATTGATTCCAATGATATCTTGCGTATTATGATATCAACTGATAATCATTTGGGCTACGGAGAAAAGGATACTATAAGAGGTAAGTAAGTCTAGTAATAAGTGGTTCAATTTGGCGTCTTTTTCTTGCTTGTATATGAGTCGATGTTCTTTTGGTGAAGATCTTACCGGTAATACTTCATTATTATATTGCAGCTGATGACAGTTTCCTCGCTTTCGAGGAAATGCTAGAATTAGCTGTACGAGAAGATGTTGATTTCATTTTGTTGGGTGGTGATTTATTTCACGATGCTGTACCAAGCCAAAATGCTTTGCACAAGTAAGTTGTAATTTCAAAGCACAAATGAGATGCTAGAATTGAAATCAAACTTAATTCAATCTGCAGATGTATGAAACTATTGAGAATGTACACATTTGGTGATCGTCCAATTAAGGTGGAATTTTTAAGTGATGGCAGTCAAAATTTTCATAATGCCATCAACGAAACTGTGAATTATGAGGATCCCAACTTGAACATATCCATCCCGGTATACTCCATACATGGTAATCATGACGACCCCAGTGTTTTTGGTGGATTAAGTTCATTGGATTTGTTATCCACCACGGGCTTAGTTAATTATTTCGGTCGCTGGACCGATCTGACAAAAATTGATATATCGCCTATTCTTTTGAAAAAGGGAAATACTAAACTAGCACTTTACGGTCTAAGTCACATACAAGACATGCGCTTGGCTCGCCTTTTTGAAAGCCGTAAAGTTCACATGCAGGTGCCGGAAGGCGATGAAGGTGAATGGTTTCATTTAATGGTATTACATCAAAATCGTGCTGATCGTGGTCCCAAAAACTACTTGCCTGAAGAAGCTTTACCAGATTTTCTTAATCTAGTTATCTGGGGTCATGAACATGACTGCCGCATAGAACCCGAACATAATGTAAAACGGGATTTCTATGTTTGTCAGCCAGGCTCGACAGTACCTACTTCTCTGGCCGAGGGAGAATCGTTGCAAAAACATGTTGCTATATTAGAGATATATAAAGATAAATTTCAAATGAAACCCATACCACTTAAAACGGTACGCCCTTTTGTTTTTGAATCGGTCAACATAATGGATTTGGCTGAAGAGTTGGGCTTAGATGAAGGTGATGCATCTAATAAGGTGAGAGCTATGGCTCAAGAAAGAATTGAAGCCATGTTGGAAAGAGCTAAGGATTTACTAACAGGCCATCCAAAACAACCAACACTACCGTCTATACGGTTGCGATTAGTATTCACCGATGAGGATCAAATGTTCAACGGCATACGATTAGGACAAATGTTTAATGATCGCGTTGCAAATCCTGCTGATTTGGTACATTTTAAGAAATTGATTAAGAAAGAAAAAAAAGAACAGTCCAATTTCGACAAGGAAGAAATGAAAAACCAATTTAAAAAAATGGCAAGTTCTTAAACAACTTTCCGCTATTGTAACTGCATCTTATTAATTTCTTTTAAATTTTTAAGGAGAAGGAATCTGCTCTACGTGTTGAAGATTTGGTGGAGCGATATTTCGATGAGGTAGATGACAGTAAGTCCTTAAAAGTTCTATCAACAAAAGCTTTGACAGAAATTTGTCATCAGTTAGTTGACCGCAATGACAACAACGCTGCTGACAATTTGATTAGGTAAATTTCTTTATTCCTATTTTAAATATTCTAATGTTATCCAATCATAATTCAGATCATATAAAGTAAAAGCCGTTGAATATTTAATGGATAAAGTGCCGGCTGATAATGAATTGGACATGCAATTGCAACAATTCAAATTAAACGTCACATCAGACGATATTTTAGAAATGTTAAGAACAACGCACATAATGCCCAAGACTCCCACAATTAGCTTGACTAATTCCATTTATAATAACGATAATGATGACAATATGGACGAAGAGGACGACGAACTCCCTGTTAAGCAAACCCGGTCTTCTGCATCTGCTACAAGAGGTGGTCGAGCTAGGGGAAGAGGCGGCAAAGCTTCAACTGCAAAAACAACTTCCAATAATTCCAATATATCAAGGTCTCCAGCAGTACGAATTGCTAAACATGTAATGCCGGCATTGGAAACTGCAAGAGCTACGGTAAGTGAACTCCAAAGCACGAAAAAAAGTTATTATTTGTTTCTTTATACACATATTTAGCGCTCATCACCACGCAAACAGCCAACTCTGTTCAACATGGTAGGCAACTCCAGGTCGAAGCCAAAAATATACGAAATCTCTGATTCAGACTCCGATTAAGATTTGTATGCTTTTTACCATATTTTTAAGATAAACTTTTTACATGAAATAAATATGTATTCGGTTAGGATTTCGGCTACCAATTTTTCCAAATAAATGAAACCCGAAACATTAAATTAAAGACTCAAAAACATCGGTCACAAAAAGGTTTGGGTTACTGTTAAATTTGTCTACAATGCTCTTTTTCGTCCAAGTGTAAGATTTGGCTGGTAAAAGCTATTCTTGATGTATATCGCGTGTAGTCGCCCTACCACAATATACCTATGGCCCAAGGCAGATTTACCTTGCTATGGCCCTACTCCGGTTTGTACCTTTGCGGTAGTGTGTTCAAACTCTTAATATGTTAATCTGGTTGTGTTCATGTACTTAAGAAAATTTAATAATCGTAAGGCAGTTTCAAGTTGGTGTGCTAATTTTGTAATTGATCGTCAGCTGATTTAATGTGGTTGTCAACCTTAGTATGAAAAGCTGGCCCAACAATGTGTAAATAATTGTCAAACTATATACAACAATTTCGTACATGAGTATCATACAGCACCTGGTTAGATATTCTTTACTAATCGTAAACATTTACCGAAACCCCGTCATCACAACAAAATTTTTACAAGAACTGGATTGATTTTTTCCTCCACATACAAAAGTGAAGTGTTACTAAAAAGTATACTGTGTAAGAAGAAAAATTCAAGAAATTATGTCAAAACTGTTGGGAGTGCCTCTGAAGAAGCCATCTGAAGTTGATGTGGAGAAGCCGTTGAACAATCTTATACAAAGCACATACAGCGGAGCTTCCCCCGAAGCTAAAGAAACTTATAAGACTGCTGTGCAACAATTCGCCCGACAACGCAATTCATCGATATGGAAGTTTTTTGAAAAATATGAATCTTCTTTGGAAATAGTTTATGCGTAAGTTAAGATTTTAAAGGAAATTTTTTTCTTTAACCAGCAAAATGATTGGAAAATATCAAAATATACATACATACATGGAATGAGTCATACAATCTGAACATGACGTCGTTATAATTATACACTAAAAGTTAATTAATTTATCTCTTCGTTGTCTCTTATTTACTCGTAAACTCCTCGCTTTGCTTGTTTTTAGTAAAATTGTTTGTATTCCGTATAGCTACTTCGATCAAATATGTACGCTGGAGACGAAAATTCCAGTCAACGAACTGCAAATACCATTTAAGTGGAAAGATGCTTTCGATAAGGGTTCAATATTTGGTGGTAAAATAAGTTTGAGTAAGTATTTTTGCGGCTGCTGTAAAGTAACATATTAAATATATATGTATATTGATTATTTACAAAATTAGCTCACACATCTTTGTTGTATGAAAAAGTGTGTGTACTTTTTAACATCGCCGCTCTTCAGAGTCATGTAGCCGCTACCCAGTCAATGGACAGTGATGAAGGTTTAAAACTGGCTATTAAACTCTTACAACAAAGTGCTGGCATTTTTCAGTATTTGAAAGGGGCTGTGCCAGCAGCAGTGCCTTCCGAACCTACTCCAGATTTAAATCAGGACACATTAACCTGCTTGCAGGCTTTGATGATATCCCAAGCCCAGGAAGTTTTCATTATGAAGGCCATTAAGGGTAAGTTATATTTAAATAAAAGTTTATTTACTATAAAAATATTTTCATTTGATGACTGCATTAAAAACTGATTAACACTATCATGAACCTTAAGAATCCATTACAGCACCCTCCTTCGTCGACACTGTTACAAAAAATCGCTGCGAAGTCAAGATTAAAGTAACTCTTTCTTCTCATTTTTCTTAATCTCTCTCTCTTCTAAGTCCTATTCCCTTTTTAATTCCTGCACTATGTCCAGAATAGCGCCGTCAAAAATAATTGTATTATGATATCTGTCTACGGTTTAGACTCGACTTTCTATTGCAAGAGTAAACGCATTAACATGATAAGTTTTCAAACAAGACATGCAGATGAGAAATGCATTGATATAAACTTTTGCTTGCAAAAGGAAGGGGAGCCATTAATCTAATTTAATCAAGATACATGTATTGTTATGTCTTAAGAATTTAGGAGCAAATGGTATTGAAGTATTTCAGATTTAACTTTTCGATTATTTTTATTAGTACTTTGTAGTCTATTGCTGCTATTCTAATATAATTAATTTTCGGCCTCTTAGGTTTTGTATTACTGAAATGAGCAAACAGAAAAGTAGATACATAAATAAAATATCAGTTTAATAACAATTTCTTATGCTTGGGTTCTCTTTTACAGCCTTAATTTTATATTTCAAAACACCATTGTGCAGCTTCTTAAGAAAATATTTCAAAATAAGGTCAAGACAATTTTATAAACTTCAAAAAGTACAAATAGTCTTCCATTATCAGTTTTTCTATTCCTTTTACCATTATTAACTATATTTCTAGATAACATGAAAGAAAATATCATTGCAAAACTTTGCTGTCAATGTGAGGAGTTCTATGCTGACGTATTGAGAGCCATGCAAAAAGAATCTGTGCGTTCATTGTGGGAGAAAGAGTGGATTCCCTCAATTGCTGGCAAACAGGCAGGATTTCATGCATTGACACAACTGTATCAAAGCTTAGCTTGTCGCGCTGCCAAAAAAATTGGTGAAGAAATAGCTCGATTACGAAATGCTGTTGATCTGTTTAAAGCAGCACAAACAAGGTCCGGCAATCCTAACTATTTAGATGATTACTTCAATAAGGCTAAACGTAACTTGGCAGAATCAACAAAAGATAATGATTTGATTTACAATGAAATGATACCGGACATTGGCACAATATCTTCGCCAGGAAAAGCACAATTGGCTAAGCCTTTGCCAATATCTACACCGATGTCTAAAGATTTCGATGACATTTTTAAAGAACTTGTGCCAGTTGAATTGCATCGTGCCTTGCAGGCTTCCGATATGCGCAAAAATGAAATAGTAAATGCGGAAATAATGAAATTGAGGGAAGCTACTCAAACTTTGAATGGTGTGTTGGTCAGTCTAAATTTGCCTGCTGCTGTGGAAACCATTGATGGTAGAACTTCATTGCCTCCGTCTTTGATTGAAAAAGGCAATGATGTTCGCCAGAAGGGTGGCATTGAGAGTATTCAAAGTCATTTGAAAGAACTTCCGGAATTGTTAAATCGCAATCGTGAAATTTTGGATGAAACCGAGCGAATGTTGGACGAAGAGCGAGATTCCGACAATCAATTACGTTCCCAGTTTAAGGATAAGTGGTCTCGCACACCATCTGAGAAGCTTACTGAAATGTTTCGCACTAATTCGAAGAAATATCGTGAAGTTATAAATAATGCTGTAGCAGCTGATAAAATCGTACGTGAGAAATTTGAAAAGAATCAAAAAGGCATTGAACTATTATCATTGCCGATTGACCAATTGCAACAATCCATGCCAGCAGCTGGCGGTTCGATAGATCCTAACTGTGCTAGTGTGCAAAAATTGAAGCATTTATTGGAAGGCGTTGAAACCATAAAAGCCGAACGTGATGCCATTGAATCTGAATTGAAATCTGCAACCTTTAATATGAAGGATGAATTTTTGGAAGCTTTGCGTAAAGATGGGGCTATAGATGAACCTGCTCTATCGCTTAAACGTTTTGCCGAAACCTTAAACCCTTTGCACGATCAGGTTAAAGATAGTGTTGAGCGTCAACAAACTTTGGTTACCGACCTCCAAGTAGCTCATAGTGAGTTCGTTGCTGAAACGGGTACGAGTGGCAATGCACGCGATACTTTATGCCAAGAGTTGGCAACAGCATATGATAGTTTCATAGAGCTTTTGGGAAATCTGAAGGAAGGAACTAAATTCTATAATGACTTAACCGAATTGTTGGTGGTATTCCAAAACAAAATATCCGATTTCTGTTTTGCCCGAAAAACCGAAAAAGAGGAATTACTTAAAGATTTAACAACTGAATCAAGTCGTCAAGCACCAGGGCCAACACCTGCATTGCCGTCACATTATTCTTCAACTTCCGGCAGTGGAAATGGTGAGTGGAATTCAATATGATATTAAAGTCAAATATGCAGATCTGTGTATGAATAATCAAGACTAAAATTGAAACGTTTTGAATTCGAAATGGTTTGGGATGTGCTCGCTATTTTCGTTTTGGTTCCTTTTCGAAATATGTATGTGCGTGCTCTTGAGATATACAATGCTTTTCATTAGAATAAGACCAGGCATTTTTGGTATGGATTTACTGATTTTCTCCTGATAAATTCTTCTGTAATGTTTTTAAAAGTAAACCAATTTGAAATTTTAAACATTTGATGCAGAAATAAAATTTGAAACATTCGATGCAAATATAAAAAAGAAACTATTTTGCTGATTAGTTTCTTTTGCTTATCGTTCATTTATTTGCATATACGAGACTTTTCAAATATATCTAGCTAACCTGAGAAGGTTTTTAAACGGAGTATAATAAAACTATACAAATCGAACACATATTTGTAAAAATTTATATAAACCTACTGCATAATGAATCATAAGAACATAGTACATACCCCAGAATCTTTTGTACTTATATTAAGGAAGATAATCTTTAATTCGAATAGAAAGGAAGTGCTTTCGAATGGAAATATTATAAGAATGAAAATAATTCCAAACAATTGATAAACAATAACAAATTTTTACCGTACTAGTAGTTCCTTTATGTTATGTAGTAGTTCTTATATGTCATGGAGTTATGTATATACATATATATTTTGGTAACTTAGATATACCAGCTGCAGCAAGCTTAGCACCTACTGTACCGACTGGAAGTATACCATATCCTCAAGCAGTTCAAGGAATGCCGATGCCTTATGGCGCTGGACCTAATATACCCTATCCTTCTTATGTACCACCGCCAATGCCACAAAGTTTTAATCCCTATGCTACATTGCCATACCCAGGAAGTAAGTATATACACATACGCATTTTTTAATCCATTTTTAAACAAAATTTTATTTAATTCATGTTGTAGATGGTTATCAATATGCGGGTTTTCCTCAAGGTCCACCACCTGGTCATTATGGGACATATCCTGGAAGTTTTGCTCATCAGCAGGGTGGTTATCCCAATCAAAAACCACCAGGATGGTAAAAACAAAAATAGCATTTCAAATACAATAATATAAAATGTCTAAATACCGTAATTATTTTCATATAATTTTAAATTTTATTTTGATATATATTTTTTCTTTTTGGCTTTAACATTAACTGCCTGTTTTTGTAAAAAGAATAAAAATATTCGTTTGGGTATTTACATATATTGAAGCAACAATAAAAAAACTCAAAATTTGTTTTTGTTTCAATATAAATACCCAAGCGCATGGCCAAGCGAAAATTTTTATTCTTTTTACAATAACAGGCAGTAAATATATTTTATTCATTCCTAAGTTCGTAACAAAATTAAGTTTGAAATTATTTATGTATTTATATATATATGTATATATATATATATATATATATATATATATATATATATATAAATATATATATATATATATATATATATATATATATATATATATACATATATACATATATATATATATATATATATATATATATATATATATACATACATATATATATATATATATATATATATATATATATATGTATATATGTATATATATATATATATATATATATATATATATATATATATATATATATATATATATATATACATATATATATATTAAATTTGAAGTTTTATTTTATTTACTAGTTGTCATCGTGGTTAAAAGTATGAAATGTTTTTAAGAAAAAAGTAAAAATTTCAAAATTAATAAAAATATTGTTAAGTTAAGAAATATTTTTCTAAATAATTTAAAACTACAACTATATTGGCTTATTATATTTTACTTTAGGAAAATTAAAATAAGTTTTGGAAGTGTGTGTATATCTAGCTTCATCTCTTTCAGAGTAAACAGGTCATGCTGTTGTCTAGTTAGGACATCAATAAATTACATTCCGAGTTTTTTGTTTTAGATGGTTTGGTTCACTTTTATAAAACATATATTTTTTAATTCCTGTCCAAAGTTACCATGAGTAATTGATTTTTACTCTAAAAACAAGTAAATGACCGATATTTTATATACATATATTTATGTACATTTATCGTTATAACGTTTAAAAAATTCATTCTTTGTTCCCGCTATTACATGAGGACTACAAATGCTGTCAATAAGAAGTTCTTCTAATAAACTTAATGCACCTTTTCCATCATTGCTCTTAGCATCTTGGCTACACCGTGATTTAAGCAGATGCTCCAAGTCTTTGCTGCTTATTTGAGAAATTGGGCTGAAACTTGGACTTTCATTTAATAGTTCTTCTGTCTCAGTTTCACTCAAAAAGTGATAATCGTGCACAATAGCTTTATATTTTGGATCTGAGTCGTCCTTCAACGATTCATCTAAAAGGTATTTCAAAATTGCAAATAATTCGTCATTGGTTGCAAAGCTTGATAACTAAAATATGAAAATTACATATTGGAAGCTTTAATAAAATCCACAAGCGAAACCAACCTGGTTTGGATTAATTAAATAATTCTTAGTCGGTGCAGAGGTGTTTTTAACAATATTCTCAATTAAATATTTGACTATGCATTCCTCTATTTGTTGCTCCAAATCACATTTCAATGGTATCCAGGCGTTGACACTTAAGGATATATTAATAGCTTCAACGTAATGCCACCAATGTTTGGGCACAATTAAAACATCTTTTGGCTCGAGTATTACGTGATGTACTAAATCTTTATATGTTTGAACATGTTTCTTCATGTCCTCGGATGGAGAATAGAAATTTTCTTTACAATAAACACTGGATTCTTCATATGGAATGCGGGTGGTAGTAAGAGGGGCGTTTGGTGGCAATAAATACCAAGATTTCCTGTAAGCAAATTGTGGTTAGTATTTACACGAAGAAAGTACAACGTATTTTTAACATTAAGATGTATATATTTTTTTTAATTTATAAGAAAAGTAATAACTTACTTGCCGAAAATTTGAACCACTATGTTACAGCCATAACTATCATAATGGCAAGGTGTATTTGCACCACTTGAACACAACCATAAAGTAGAATCATCTGCCAGCTGTGAGAAGCCAAATGGTGAAAAATCAATGTCCTTAACACATTGTGCGGGCAATTCAACTGTACGTTTATAATTTAGGGCAGACCAATAGTCGCGGTCTTTGGTATGTTCTTCCAAAAACTGCATTGCTGACATTGGCTGCAATTTTCTCTTTCGTTCCCATTGTGGTTCCAAACAATCGGTTTTCGAAATTCTTTCAAAATCCGCCGGACAACATTTTGATTCATCAAAAGTTTTACACCACGCTTCAAGTCCATTTTCAAAACATGCCCAATTTAGAGGGAAATTTTTAAAAACAATAGGCTTTCGGGCATTCAATATAATTTCCCTTAGCTTTAGTGGATTTACATTACAGTCAGTCATTTTTGTTTTGAACTTTATACGAAAGGGAAAAAGAAGATAACTAAAAATAATTAAAAGTCAGCTGTTAAAAAGTCAACCCTGCATAAAATGCTTAAAGAGGAAACTAGAATAATAAAACCGCCATTTTACCGTTAGCTGTTTGGAAATATTTGCGTATAGACAGTTTTGATTGTTAAAAATTTATGTCTGTGGTTAAAAAATTGTAATTAAAAAGAATAAATTGTCCTGAATTCATTGGAAACAGGCAGTGAAAAAGATTTAGGAGTTCAATATGATGTAGCTGCTTACAAATAGTTAAGTGAACAAATGTTTTTGTGCTTTGAACATATGCGTGTCTTTGCGGTGGTGGCTTCGGGTGAAGGCTGCGGACACTAAAAGTGATGCATGTAAGTATGTAAAAAATACACAAGCTCCATGTATAAGTATATAGGACATGTATGTATGTTCATTTATATCATTACACAATTAATAAATAAAATAGTGTAATACACCTAAGTTAGGTTAGGTTGCTGGATGCTGGCGGAAGAGGAGAATAGACCTTTCCCTTCCACTTAGGTCCAAGAAAAAATGGGGACATTGTGAGTGGGGAAGGATAATATAGGTCAGAGATTATGAAAGCTATGCGTTTAGTTAGCAGGTAGCACAAGGAAGAAGTATGTTCTACTAAGGGACTGTAGACCTTGATCCTCTGGGACAGAACCAAGGGAGAGGAAGTGCACAATGCTCTACTCCTCATCCTCGTTCGGAATAGACCCCTAAAGTGCAGTGCCCAGTGAGTCTGGTCACAGTACTGCGTTTTATACCTAGAAGTTATTTTATATAATTTATATGGTACGTATATATATTTAAAAAATGTAGCCTGCCTTCTTTTAACTAAATATAAAAAATAGAAAAAGAGAAATCTTAAATATTTCATCGAATTTTTTGTCCTGTTCTCTGCTTTACCCCACTAACGAGCGCTTCCCAACACGTTCTGAACTAAAAACTGTAAAGCCAATCAGAAAGTTCATGTTAGAGTTTCGTCATTGTAGTTTCTTCTACAGATCCTGCTAGAAATTCTAAATGAAACACTTTTTTATCAAAAAATGTCGCAAGCCTGTACATTGCAACATAATATAAATATAGTATATGTAAATTTTGTAATCATTTGTATTGTATTCAAATTTATCCGTTTGATTACAATTTTACTCCTTTAATTCTATTCAATGATTATTTCTCTTGGATAATATATTACGAGTAATAGTCACCAAAAATCGATTTCAATATCAGTATGAATCAAAGATAAAAAGCTTATGCATATATGTATATATTTTTTAATTATACAAGAGATAACTTTAGTGGAAGATTTTAAATTTTTCTTTTGACGTTTTTGCAAAAAGTAACGCCACTAGTGGTGAACGCATTATTAAATTTAATTATGAATGCATGTGAGGAATTCAAATTGTTTAATTCATATTCTTGGTGCAAAAAAAATATTAGTAAATTAAATTTGTATGAATAAAAATAAAATATAATAAGAATGGTATTCATATCATTAAAATAAAAAATTTAATCTGGGGCAAGTAACATTTGCTTGCTCTGTCACAAATGCGGGAGATCCCATTGACCTCCTTTTCACTGATCTTAATAACATCTACATAATGTCATTTCAAAATACGAACGTGATTTTGAAAACTTTGTAAAATCTTAAATGGAAAAATTTCCATTATTTTCATCATTAACTTTTTTTACATTAAACAAATTAGCTAAAATCTAAGATATTTGAATTTTTAGAAGTTTGAAAATTTTCCAATATTAATAGCCTTCTATCTCGGTTATTATTACACCACCAATTTTTTTAAAGTTATATGATATCTTGCGGTTAATGGTTATCGTACCAACTGGTATAACAGAAATATGTACATTAAATCAAAGCTTATGGAAGAGTAGCTTTCGTTCGATGGTCGCATGTTGGTACAAATAATTAAATCTTTAGTAGAAATTAACTTATTTAGTTTTCCAGGAAAACACACAAAAAGAATTCATAGCTTTGAAATATAATATTTCTATTATAGTTATTTATTAATTATTATCCTATATCTACTCACATTTTGCATGGTATTTCTTCCGTTATAGTATTTTATTTCGTTGAAATAAAACTTTAAAATATTCATATACTTTTTGTTTTTGTTAGAGAAATCTGACCAGACGAATTTATTTTTCTTTTTTCACAAATCGTAGAACTACGGAGTTGTAATATTTCTGCACTGTATTCACTGTATTTCATTTAATTGCATCCATACGTTTCATTTTTAAAATAAGGCAATTTTTTCTGCATACTTGCTTTTGTGATGCACACAATGTTTTCATTTTAAAAGAACAAAAATAAACATAGAAGAAATCTTATTTGTATGACCTCATAGCTTGTAGAATTTAGCATTTATATAGCATATTATGGACAGAATGTAGTAAATAACTTTGATTGTTTATCTAGAAAATACTAAGCATACAATACGGTTCAAAGTAATGTGCGCATGAGTACCACACCTTTAGAATATTTTCATTACTTACACTTACATATTTGCACCAAGATGACTCTGGACAGAATACAAAGGTAAATATGTACATAAAACTAAATAAATAACATTAAAAATTTTACTGGGAAAAATAATACACATTCAAGAGCTTCTTCTGTTAAACCGTATGCAGTAAGGTAAATGCATATTTTATTTATATTTGCTCGTACGCGCACATAAATGCACGTTGTGCAGTCAGATATATGAATTAATTAAATCATTTTAATTAAATTATCTGGTTGGAATACTCCAGGACATCTGCTGGAGGTTGTACTGTAATAATAGTTCATAGCGTCCGAACTTGGATATTCAAATGAATAAACGTTAAAATTAATTAAAACGTTATGTATTGGAAATGTATTAAGGACACTTGGAAGCTATTTTTTAAAAAGACATAGACTCGTCAAGCTTTCTCAAAATTTCTGTACTAAAGTCTATAAAGAACATGTATTGATTATTTTAAATATCTGGTTCTAAATCCATATTTATACACATACACTTACTACTCATGGTAATTATGGTTAAAAAGTGATCAATTTGCCTCCATGATTATGCAAGTCAAATAAATTACTAGCGACTTCCATTTAAATGTAAACGCGTTGTAAGTCCAAAGGAGTAAAAAACATCTATCCAATTGAAGAACTCCTCGTACTAAACGTAAGTGGATAGCCCTTTGAGCATCGTCTGACATTGTTTGTGTGACTTGAGGTGCAGAAGCACTCAAAGCATTTGCTACAAACCTTATTTTAATGACTGTCTAAGAAAAACACTTATTTTCAAAAGGCCTGTACGAACAACAAGATGTTCTCGTGCAAAGATTAAAACAATGTGCAGTGGAAAAGTTTTGATTTTATGCCAACGTATTAGTTTAATGGTTAATATTTTCAGCAGCATAGAACTACTTACTATTCCTATTTAAGTATCGATTACATTTAAATTATATGTTGAAAGTTATTGATAACTGCGGCATTTCTTAAAATTGTGCAACTTTTATAAACTGATGTTTAAATTGATTTTAATTTAAGTCTTACCTACTGCTGTGCATCATTACACTTGTGTATGGCAATTTTGCACTTATTTAGGTCAATCGAACCTATTAATTATAAGTGAAATTGAAGTGTTGCAAAGATTTAGTGGCTGTGATGTACTGTGTGATGTAAGAGCACATTAAGCGGATTGATTTTAATATGAAATGTGGGCAATTCCATGTGAAATCGACAAATAGTAAGAGCCATTGTTATAAATCCATTTTAGGATAAATGATGAAATTATCCATCAGTAAAAAAGGAAATTCCATTAAAGGGATTTAATAGAGTTTAGGCCACCAATAATATTTCATTTATTATTTTATTAAGAAACATATGTAATTATGACTGAGACCATGGCGGGAATCGAATTGATCGTGAGATTATGTAACCCCTATTTTGGTTTTGCTATTCTCGATTGTCTAGCTGCGTAGATTAAGAAAGTTATGATATCTTAATACAAACAACAGCATTACATGACAAATCTAACTACGAAAATAACTCTTTGAATTTTTTTCTTGGAGTGGTACTCTGGCTATTGATAACACCTACTCATGCAATGCTTTGTACCGTAACTATGAAATATTTAGTAAATACAAATTCTATTTTTATTCTTATTAAGATTTACATTCTTATAGTATTTGGTTGGCTTAAGTAAACGAGAAAAAAATTTATTTTAATACGGTCGTTTCCAATGTGTTGAGAGGAGCATGGCTGAACTACCTACCTTTAGCATAAAAACATAATTATTAAATTTTATATCAACGTGCAAAAAAGAAACTGATATACATAAGTTAAAAATGTTTAACGTGCTGGGTCATAGTTCTTTTAAGACATTTCTGTGCCCAATTTTAAAGCTCTATGAAGGGTCACTCCGAGAAAGGCAGTGGGGGAGACATCTCACGTAAACAGTAAAAACTTAATAACTAAATTGTCGAGGTAGTTAAGTGTAGAAAAAAAGTATTTTTTTTGATAAGGTCATTTAGGTCATATTACCTTCGTTGTAAATGTTTGTAAATTAAATTTTTAAAAAATGTAGGCTTAGGGAATAGAATTTGTTAAATATTTACACAATTTTTTTATATAATATGTAACTTCAACGCCCACTAAAAGGGGCGGGGTCCAAAAATAGACTATCGTATATTTTACAGACTTCATCACTGGTCAAGAATACATGCATATACTTTACGGGGTCAAATTCTTTTTGGAGGGTATTAAAACTGTATTTTGTCGGGGTCGCTCTGACAAGGGCCGTGGGGGAGACATTTCATTTGGGTGGCAAAGGAGGAAGAACTGCGTAGGGCAGAGGAGAATCAGGTTACGTCTCAGCTTCGTCATAAAATCTTTAAAATGTTATTTTTAAGGAATGTTGGCTTAAGTAACACAATTTGTTAAATGCTTACACTATTTTTGCATATAATAAGGGCGTGGGCCCAAAAATTAATTTTTTTGATTTTATGGCTCCAAGTATAGCGCGTTGGAGCTTCTTTGACATAAAAATATATCATTTGCTTAACAAAATTACAAAAAAAAAATTTTAAAATTATGTTGTTTTTTAGAGGTTAGCTTAGCTGTTCCTAGGGGACCTTTTTCCCCTCTGGCCCAATTCAGCTCATTTATGAACTTGACCTGTGCTATCCTTCAAGATATATTTACACCAATTGGTATATTCATATTGTCATTCCGTGAGTTACGCGGCCAAATATCGCTCTAAAACCCCATAAAGTGTAAATATTCTTGAGCAGTGATGACATCTAAGACGATCTAGCCATGTCCGTCCGTCTGTGGAAAACACGACATAGTAAATTTTTGGACGCCGTCCCCTTTAGTGGGGGTTATTATATGGAAAAATAGTATAAAAATGTAAACTTTATAAATGTAAAATTTATTTAAAAAAAAAATTTTATTTTAAATAAATTTTACATTTAATTATCCCAACCATTTATTTTTAGAGTTTTATGGCAAATGTGTCCCCCACTAATGAGAGATAAATATGATATAGTCTATTTTTGGACCCCGCCCTCTTCAGTGGGCGTTGATGTACGATATTATATAAAGGAACTCTGTCCCACCAAGTTAAAATGTTTAATTTACTTACTAAATTTTCGGAGGGTGTTTAAGATTCGACCCGGTCGAATATAACGTTTTTACTTGTTACTTAATTATTCAGATACTCCAACTATAAAGAGGTTATAAACTGAGAAAATTTTTCTGCACCAGTTCATGGCTAGTAGAGTCTTGCTTGAGTGTCTCCGCTTTCAAGCCATCAATTCTAAAAATAAATTTTTATTCCAATGCCGTTGTTAAGTTACCCAATAAGCCAAGTTTAAAATAATTTCAAGTTTTAATAAATTAATTATACAAAAAACCGTTTGTTGGTGGAAATGTGAGAAGCGAATTTATTTCCTCACTTAATTAAACGGCTATAGAGTAGTTATATGAACATACTTTTCTACTGATGTTGAGTAAGCAAATCTCTGCTAGACACTGTTATCTGATCTAAGAAAATCAAACCTGAAAACTCCACCAACTAAAATCTTTCCAAGCAATAGATTTGTATTTATTCACAAAGAAAATAACAGTTTCAGCACATTGCTTCTTCAACTGTGCATACGAATATAAATAAATACATAAATAGTTTGTTGGCTGCTAGTTGTCATTACATAGCGAACTAATTTCCTTTTAATTGTGGCAAAGATACGCATCAAACCATGATGAGGAACAGTTAAATATCTGTGCAGAAACTAAAATCCTATATAAAAATACCTAAATGATTTACACACATTACCATAGATGAACATACGCATGAACCAGCTTCTTCTGTACAGATACCAAAAACGAAAGATATTCACATATTCTTAAGAAGATTCAAAAATAAAAGATAAACATTTTATACATCAGAACGAAATAAAGATAGATAGAGCTAAATACACAAAAACACGTTGGCATAATTTCCGGTTGTCATATCACAATTATTATCTGTGACAGAATAGAAATACAAGTGAATAGTATTTGCAGTGTGAGTAGAAAGAAACATATTTTTCTAACAATCCCATGAGATACATATCAATGTCTGTCTCTTCATCCTAAACTTTAAAACAAACCAGTTAAACTAATTAAGAAGTCACGCTCGGGGTAAGCAGCTAAAATGTATTAAATAAGCAAACATGAATCTAATTTAGATTAAGATACATATTTAAAATACATTTATGTAATGCGATACTTCCTTGCGAATACTAATCCTTACAATATTGTCTCGATAGATACGCAGATGCAATTATACACACTCACACACAGACACACACATTCAGGCGCATGCACTGAGCTTTAGAAAAGGGTTTATGATGGTTGATAAATTGCATTTCGAAATGTTTAAAAGGCCTCCATAATAATTTATCACTTGGCGCCATCTCAATTCCGAGTATTATCATAATAAGAGAGCGCCTGTGATGTTGGAGCATGTTTTGGCATGACAAATTAAAGTTGATATTATAAATTAAATAATCAAATACCTGTGTTGAATTTTTAAAATAACTACATTTCTATATTTTTTCATTAACATGTATAGTTACATACATACATAGCACATATGTATGTACTTACATACATACATATTTATGTAGTTTTATTTTTATTATTTTGCAACCTGTAGAGAAGTAAAATTTATTATTTCATTATATCATTCATTACTCACGCAAACGTAGAATGTGTGAAAAAACTTGTAACTGGCTAGAGTTTTCAAATAACACAAAAGATTGTTCGCGAAAAAATTGGAAGTGTTAAAAATATTGTTTTCATTTTATATGTGAATTTCGTCAAAGCAATAAAATAGTTCGTTACATTTTAATCTGTAAAAAAGGAGAACAAATTAATTCGTTTGCATTTTCCTAGCACATGATCAATTAATAATTGTAATTACCCAGTAAGAAATAGGATCATCCAAAGAGTAATCTTGGAGCGCTCCTTTGCGAGTAATGGATTAATCCATAAAACTCCGGAACTCATTGGATTTTTAACACAGCATGCCCGCAGACACGAGTACTCCTTTTATGCTCCTTATGGAGTACTCCCTTTGATCTTGAAATACAGATTACAGATGGAGTAATCGCTTTTGTTTCCTAAAAGAGCATAAAGGGAGTAGTTTTTCAATTTCTTTTTCAACTAGTTGTCTTAAATGACGCTTAGAAACTAAATTTTGACACATTTGGAACAATTTGTTACTATACCTGTACCTTTTCGCTTTTTTAATAACACGTCTTTCAATTTTTAAAACTAAACTGACAAAATAGAAAAACAAAACGAAAACATCAACAATTAACAGTTATGTCAAAGAAACAAACCCAAAAACGAACTGATACATCGCTCATTGATCCATTTGGAGTATTAAGCGAGGCATAAACAACAAAACAAAAAATAAAATTCTCGATAGCTCGTTTATTACTCCAAATGGCTGAATAAGTCATTACTCCTTTATTGCTCGATTATGGATTAATCCTTATATTTTTTACTGGGTACTTACAATTTGAATTCATACCTACGGCCATGTCACAGAATTGGATTCCTTTCGGAAACGGAACTAATTCCGTATATTGGATCCTCAGACCACGAGAGAGGAAATATTTTTTCGGAATGAAATATCTTTTAATTTCATTAGATACTCCCGTTCATGATATGATTTTATTCCGAAAAGTTGTTTTGTTTATATTTCCTGAAGAACCAAAATACGGAATCATTTCCGTTTCCGCGGAAAGGGAATTTAACTTTGTTAAAAGGTTGATAATTATTTACTTTTATTTTTTACGCCAATCAAAGCAGTGATCGTAACTGCATACGAAATGAATTGAAAGGCTGTTTGTTGTCTCAGAACTCTGCTATTGAAGGGTGTCTATGGGACTTTAAATTTTTCAAAATTTCTAATTCCAAACTGTTGTTGTTTCCGTATAACTGTTTTTGTGTGCACTCTTTAAAAAAGGTGCAATGTTTCCTAACTATTTTGAGCATGTCTACTTAATGTTTGTTAGTTGTAAGTAATTTAGATCTACGCTCCAGTTAAAAAGTTGGTTAACAAGTTTGTGTTACCTTCAGGTAACCGTGTCCTAAAATTCACGCAACAGATCATGTTGATACAAAATTTTAGTTTTTAATTAACTGCCTGGCCCACAATGTCACTCGATATCGCTTTCTCATATAAATATATTTAAAACAATAACTAAATTTTGAAATTTGTTTTTGTTTTAAATGTATTTATATGAGAAAACGATATCGAGTGACATCGTGGGCCAGGCAGTAAGTATTTTATTTCCTGCTCCATTGTGCTACCATGAGTACTAGGGTACCTAATAATTGTTATTGAATTTTTTAACCGTATAATTTAAACACCCAATTTTGATATATGTAGATACCGATAGATCGGGATGTAAGTCCCGAAGCTATGTAGGGTATTAGACAGTCGACACTAAGCGAACACAATTTTACACTGACAATATCATGGAATGATATACGACACAGGGCACTTCGAAATAAATTATGACGACAATGAATTTAGATGATGCGAAAGTTTTTGATAAACAAAAGATAAAACAGACAGAAATTCTAAGGAATTTGTTCTTATAAAATTTCAAAGGAAACCATTCTATAGCTTTGCTTAATTGTTGCAGTAATTGCCCTTGACACTAAACTTAATGCAGTATTCCCATATCTTTTTATTCTAGTTGAGAAAAGAAATTAGTTTCCCAAGCTACAAATTGAATATATTATTAAGATAAACAAAAGCGGTATTCGAATTAATCAAAAGGATCAAATTTTGTGCTGTCGTCCTGTGGCAAAATGGGGTTAATTTTTCATTTCATTGTTTACTATTAAAATGACGAATAAGTTTGGCTTGTTTATGTTTTAACGAATCCTAAAGATTGCACATTACTGTTCCGTTTTGCTGATCTAATAATTAAGTATTAGAATATTATAATAATAATCAAAATAGGTAGTTTTAATTTGTGAAATAATTTACTTATGGAATTAATTTCAATTTTATTTCTTGAAATTATATGCCTATTTGTCATGCTGGGTGTTTAAATGTAGAAAGCCAGTTTTAGTTTCCGTGAGTTTATATCATTCCTTTAAATATCAGGCATGAATATCTTAGGAAAAAGTTGATAGAACTGCTAATCATCATTTATCAGATGTTGGAAAACCAACTTGAATAAGATTTAATTTTCTTTGTAATATGATTAATGTTTACATTAATTATTATTTTTGTTTAAATTAAATTCAAAATTTAGTTTATTTATTACAGATATTTTCAGTAATCTACAATACATCTTAAAGTGCCTATAATGTTTGAAAAATTTATAAACTCCCAAATAATAAAAGAGACTTACGTCTGCTGATTAGCCACAGTTGCCACTTTATGGGTTTTTTCTCTAGATTTATTTCATTTAGTCTAAAATTTATAAGGGCGAAATTTAAAGGGTATAAATTGATATTTAGGGGATTTCCCTGTTTGCAAATCTATAGAAGTAATGGAAAGTATAGACTTTGAGATGGTACTAAGCCTTAACTGAAAAAGTACTTCTTACATCTTAATGGTACTTTTTCAAGAATGAAAATAAAAACTTCAGGTATTCTTAATTATCATACAAATGAAACATTCGTGACATTCGAATGTATTTTTGATTATTTCCGTTGCCTTGTCCGGATGTAATTGGAGCTGTTCCAGATAAATATTCTTATTAATTTTCTAAACTCTAAATATGGAGCTTCCCATTTATTGCTGTTGTTATTATATTAAATGTCATGGCAGTACTGAGGCATTTTGCGAATGAAAATGTACTGAAAATTGTATAATACAGAATATATATGCTTTTGACACTGCCCACTTTGCTAATCCCAATGTTGTATTGTTAGGGTAAATCAAAACTTACATAAAATTGGCTGCAATCAGTATAGACCAAAAATACTATTCGTTTTAAATGAGCAATTTGTTTCCATCAAATCAATGATAACAAACAAAATGGGAACCACAAATTTTTTCTTTCACACCCATACTCTCAATAGATCAATCTTTAATATGGTTTCATTTTAATGCATGGTATGAGTAGGGGCTATCTCCGATTGCCGATCCTTAAAATATAATGTAAACTTTCTGGGCAAAAAATTCGTAAAGAACTGTCACTTTCCATAATATTTTACTTTTAGTACTTTTTGTTTCTTCTATGAATTTTATACATCTATAGTATTTGCCTTCATTAACATGTAGTTTACTTCTTGAGACAAAAGAGATACATATGATACTAATTTTCATTCCCCCTGATTGTGTAAGGCGTTGGCGTTTACGTCTCAGTCGTTTTTGGTAGTAGATTAAAGAAAACTGCTTTATTGTTTCTTTAATCTCGTACAAAAAACGTCTTCGGCGTAAACGCCAACGCCTTACACAATCAGGCTGATTGTACTTTTTGGCATACGGTATAGGAGCTATGGACCTATTCAAATTTTCAGAGATCATTTTTTTTAACTATGTACATAAATACTGTTCAGTTAGCATGACGAAAGATATCTTTATTGCCGAGTTTCGAATTTAATTTATTCTAGTGAATGGCGAAAAGTGTTCTCCAGTTAATTGTGGATACATCGGCATATCTGAATAAAAAGCGGAGTGTACGAGTACATTCGACTGTAGAGTCCTAAGTAAAATGGGAAACAGCTTCCAGTAGTAGGACAAAAGTTTTTTTCATTGTAATTTGTGAACTTGGTTAATCCTTTAATTATATATTCTTATATACACGAACATGTTTGGAAAAATATCCTACAAATTAAACATAAACGTTGTTCGCATGAACTAAAGTACATTTTAAAGTTTTTAAACTTTCGAATCATACTTTACACCAAAGACACAATTCTAAAAAGGTTAATAAACGAAAGGCAAATAAAAAAATTAAACTAAAATGTATTATAAGTATGAACATTAAAACATTTGTTCTTTGCAAACTACTTAATAATAATGGCTACGTAATTTTGCCGCTGTGAACTTCTTGTAGGTCAATATAATAAATAATTTGTCTTTATACTTGAGAGATTTTGCTATATGAGTGCTTAAAACATACTAACGTAGTTAATATAAAAGGTAGTTGACTCTAAAATAATGCGAGTATAAGAAAATTTATTATAATTACAAAATCATTGATGTGAGTTCTATTTAGATTATTTACATAAAATATACAATGAAACTTGTTTGCTGTGTAAGCATAGAGAAATCTGTTAAGCATTTGATATCTTTGTATATGGGGATTTCCAGAGAAAATGCGAATCTTATTAAGCAAATAATTTTGTACATAATATTCAAAAGCAGCTAAAATTTTTATAATAAAAAGTGCTTGCAGGTTATTAGTCTGTTTATAAAATACTAGAGTAACCCTGCCCGCGTTGCTGGACAATACAATATCATACGTTTACGTCTTTGTATTAAAAATTACATTTGCTATAAAGAATAGACATTTTCCTGATTGTTATATCCTTATTGTTATTATGTTGATATTTAAATTTTTTTTTTGATTCCAAAGATTTTAATTTTAACTGAAAGATTACAAATCAGTAATTAAAAAATGTCAATGCTTGCACTGTAAACTTAAATGACAATCAATAAACACGCAGAAATTAAATAAGTCAAATGACGTGACCATTTTTCTATGTTTTTTTTTTTATAAACCATCAGTGAAAGTTGATCTTTCCAGCGCGTGTACTCGTCTGAAAATCGGTTGTGTGGTTCTCGAGTTATAAAATCACGAACATAGGACAACTTATTTTTTATATATATTTATATAAGATGTGTGTCTGGTGAAGATAAATATTCCAAAGCTAAAAAAATTTGTGTTAAAAGGAATAACATTTTATTAATTACTTCTGCTAAATATATTAACGAAGTTATTAAAGTAATTTTAATGAGTAATCTGAGGAGCAAAAAAATAAATAGTAGCTATGGGCACTGCTTCACTCTACGGGAGACCTGCTGGCTCTGTTAACAGAAAAATGGTGTTATTCACCATTTTGGCGAGAGTAAGGTGGTGACTCTAGATATCTCAAAAGCATTTGATAGATTGTGGCATGATACACTTCTGTCAAAACTGACTGCTTTTGGTGTCGGTGATGATGTCTCTCGCTTTATAGCGAGCTTCCTCAGAGACCGCACTATACGAGTTGTAATAGATGGGGTCTCATCCGACGAGTTCAAGGTGAATTTGAAATCAGGGCTGCCGCAAGGTTCTGTTCTATCTCCTACTCTCTTCCTCATCTTTATAAATGATGTTCTATGTCAAACTTCTAACCCTATCTACTCTTTCGCGGATGATAGCAGCATTAACCACTCTTTTTCGTTCACCAGCCGGCCAAGCCTGGAGGAGATTGACGCCAGAAGACAAATGATGAACGAGTCGCTCACAAGTGATCTCGTGTCAATCTCCGAATAGGGCCTCGCGAACAGGGATAACTTTAACCCTCATAAGACGCAGTGCTGCATGCTCACGCATAGGCGGCTGGTGTAGGGTTCTGCGCTATCCGTGTTTATGGATGGTATAGGTATTGGGGAATCAGAAGCTCTTGATGTTCTTGGAATGAAAATACAGTGTGACGTTCGATGGACTGATCACATTTTTTATACATATTTCAAAAGAAGAATTCAAGTGCCTCGGCTTTTTAAAATGGTGTAAGACATACTTCACACCAACTGATCTCCTCGCTATATATGCCACCTACATCCGACCAAAGATGGAATACAACTCTCTATCTAAGTCTATTTTGAAGTTCCTCGACCGCGTACAGGAGAGAGCTAAGAAGCTTATAGGTGACAGTAGGGTAGCCAACTTTATTGACTCGTTGGAGCATCGACGCAACGTGGGGAGTGTTTCACTGTTCTACCGATACTACAACGGAATGTGTTCTGGTGAAATAAGGGAGCTTTTTTTTTTTTTTTTTTTTTTTAGGAGTAGGACCAGCACTCAGGGGATGTCCCCTATATATGCAATGCATTGTGCTGGAACTGAAAACGAGGGGATAGTATTGAGGGGACAGATTAGGAAAGATGAGAAGATAGACAGTTTTTTTTTTTTTTTTTTTTTTTTTTTTTTTTTTTGTAGCTATTTCAACCTTTTACTTCGCCGGCTAATTTTTGCTACAGGGCCGACGAAGGTGGGTGCTGTTACTCTGCTTTTTAGTACATGATTGGGTCAGTCGCTGCCAGTAATTGTCCAGTGATCAGTACTATGCCTTCATCACTGAAAACAGGCTGGCAACAACTAACACAACCACGCACTAATGCTGATCAGAAGAATTCAACACAATATTTTATGACTCAGCTGGGGCTCGAACTCAGGACTCTCCGCTTCATAGTCTCGTGTTCTACTACTTCAGCCAACAGCACCCACAGCTTGTGCCTGAAAACCGTTTATTCTTGCCAGCTACCCGTACTTCACATAGGGTGCATCCTTTTGTGATTGAGTTCCCAGTGATTACAGAGAGAATTCGTTCTGGAACAAACTTCCAGCAGAGGTTTTTCCTGCCAATTTCAAATTGGGAGGTTCAAATGGAACGTCCACAAACACTACTCACTCTATCCTCCTTCCCATAACCAACTTTCCTAGTTCTGGCACAATGCATCGCATATGTAGGGGCCATCCCCTGAGTGATGGTCCAAGAAAAAAAAATATATATAGATATGTGAGTATGTTGAAAACGATCTGCTATCTGGATTTATGAAAATTAGGCTATTCTGCGAAATGGGTCCCGATCCATAAATACTGCATGTGATACTATATCGCCTTCAATACTTATTATTTTTACCACACATTTTCTCGGAGTGTACTTTGTGGTACATTCCTTCTCTAATTAATAGCTTGAAATTGAACAAAAGTCCACGAATTGAATACAAGCCTGATTTAAATATAACTTGAAATTTAGTAATTATATTTTAATGGCCAAAAATTTAGCAAGGCGATATACATAATAAGAAAAATATGTTATATTTTTTTTTAACAGCAAAAAAATAATTATTTACTGCCGATTTCACAATGTCGAAGGAGTTCTTTCTTTCGTATTTAAACATTTGAAACAAAAACAATTTATAAATTTTTGTTTTCCTTTCAAATGTATTTGTACGAAAGAAAGAATTGTGAAACAGGCCGTTAAATATTTCCATTTTACATTTTCCTATTAAATAAATTGCTGACTTCAATCATTGTACAATTACCCAATGTTTGCATTATTCTTCAACATATTCATGCAAAGATCTATATAATTAACGGTTTCCTTATGTTAAAATAATTCAAATTGATATTGTTTTGCAAATTCTGTTTTTCAAATGTACAAACTAAATTATGAACAAAATTCAAAGAACATAATCTTATCTTCTTTTTGGTATGACTTAACGCTTGGGTAAGCTCGGTAAAATATTAAATAATTCATCTAATTGTATATTATATTCAGCATAAGTATGATCGTATGAGATAATTATATTTTCAAAGAAAGAAGATTGAAAAAGGTGGAATTGAAAGCACTCTTCTTTTGTTAAATATATACTTTAGATTAGTTACAAGTTTTTGCCGAGAATTTTAAAAAATGTTTTAAAAAAATAATTTTGTATATTTATAGTTTTAAATACAGTACCATTTAACAGAACTCATTGTATTAGTTTGAAATTTGATTGTTAAAAATCAGGCAAGGGAAATTTTGGAATCCTTACATTTCACAACAAACACTACAAGGAATTTTTAGCTTCAAGTTAAGAAAATTGAAATTTAAAAAAAACGGGAAATTATTGGTTTTACTGGTTTTGCAAAAATCGAGTTTTCATTCGATCTCAACGTTCTGAGTTCCTACGAAGCTTCCCTGATTACTCCTGGTAGGGTGTTACTTGTCTGTATGAAAATGTGTGTGTGTGTGTTTAATTATGTAAACCGCTTATCATTTTTGAACGGTTTGAAAAAATCGAACCGAACTAGTGGCGTTTCGAAGATTTCTATAAAGTGAAACCGATTGGGGCCGGTAGATTTCGAAAAATATCAAAATAAAACTAAGAAATATTTTTTTCAAATGTGCTTTTTCTAAACTTGTGAACGGCTTTCCCGATCGATTCCACAGACTAATCAGCTCTTGTCAAAATCGGTTGATGCATTCGTGAGATATCGTGACCGAAAAAAGTGATTTGTTTAAAAGGTCTGATCTGATCAACTAGTATTCTCGATTCTTTTATGGCACTCGAGAAGTACATCAATCACCAGTAATCACCTGGGAATCAGTTCGCTCATCCAAAACTTATAGCAGTTTGAAAATTAAAATAACAGCTTTTTATTAAATTTTCATTAGGCTTTTGAGCTCGAAGAGCTTAAAAACATAGTACAACTTGGCAGTTCAAATTAGCAGGAAGCTGCTGGGATGACCTTTAGGGTCAACTGTATTCCACTTTTTTTGTTTGATATTTTAACTAGAGATGTGCGCATGAGTAAAATTAAGCTCACGACCACGCATGATCACGAAACTCAAATTTTTTCATGCACGCTCACGCACGACAATATTTAAGGCTCTCAAGATCACGCACACTCACGAAAGCAGTATTTTTAATCACATACTTTCACGTACGATGACAACATTTTTTTCAAAACCGTCCACGTTCACAGTAAAATTGTTCTCGTGTTTGAAAGTATGTATGTATCTCTATAACACATAGATATGTATGTGTGCATGTACACACATATTTCCCATAGTATTAAAAATTCAAAAACAAAATTATCTTCTGTTTTGGGTGCGTGAATATTATACGGATTAAAAACCACACACTATCACGCACGGTTCTAAATTTTTGAATCACGTTCACTCACGCACGCGTAATTTTAACAATTTGTAATCACTATTCACTTGTGAATCGCACGTAACACGAAAAAATGACGACATTAGCACATCTCTAATTTAACACTCTAGTTCTTAGTTGCATGGGGCTTTTTGTGCTTTTCTTGTGAAAGAGTTACGGACGTTGTGCAAAAATATGTGTTAAAAAATTCTGCTTTAACTTTTCAAAAACACTAAACGTTAGAAATTATAATTACATAAATAGTTCTAAAATATTTTACAAAACAGAGGGCAGATTACGGCATTCGATATAGATCGCAATCCCCATTTAATTTGTATTGACATTTCGATCACTATCGTATGCAGTAATTCAGCCCCAGGATTTAATAAAAAATGTCGCTACACCCAAAAAAAATTAAACCATTATTGGACATTCTTATTTTTATATATTATATATAAAAATGTGCCATTTTAAAAACTAAAACGCAAAGTGTGTGTTTTAAGAATCTTCTTTTGGTTCAATGTGCGTAAAATTTAATAGGCTAAAAGCTAGTATCTAAGCACTCACACATTCATTATTATAACAAAGTGAATGAGAGTATCTACGAACATAAAGAATTATCATAAATTCTAAATTTCGTAAAAATATTTTGGCGGCACTCTATTGTTTTAAAACTTAAGTTCCTTTCTTTTGCCCTAATATTACTTTTCTTCTTTACTTGTTCAAAATGCATTAAGGCCTTAATGTAGGAATACTTAATCGTGTTTTAGCTCTGGGAGCCAATTCTCCCCTATACAACTGCATATATAATTCAAAAATGATTGATATCTTCATTATATTGTAAAATTGTTACCGTACTCCGATGACTACAGATCTGTAATATGCAAATTTAAATCAATCATAGATATTATGTTTAACTCAAAAAAAAAAGTTTTATGGTTTTATATAATGTTTCATATGTTTATAAGAAGAAATCAAACACTCATGACTGCGGCAATAATAAATTAACTTTTTATTGCCAACATCACAACAAGATGCAAATTTTGTGGTCGCCATAATGATGTGTGCGTACTGAGTGAAAATAAAGTGTTACTTAATTGTTCAAGTGCTATATGTATGTTTGTATTCTTCATAAAAGTGCGATAAGAGGAAATACTTTCGAAATAATTGTTTTACTGGTAGACAGTGTTGTCGGATATTTTCTTGGCTTTTATGCTATATGATTTGAAAAAAAAATCGCCAGAATATTCGCCTGATATTTCAGAATAGAAATTGACACAATTTCTGTACGTGATCAACTTTTATTACCTTAAAACGCACAAATTTGAATTTTTATAAAGCTTTTAAATAAAAAACTAACTGCTTGTCTCTACAGTATAAAATGAGGTATTGTTGCGATCAAATTTTAGTTTGCCGAAGCAAGAATTTGAGGGTGCTGTTGGCTGAAGTAGTTAACACGAGACTATGAAGCGGAGGATCCTGAGTACAACCGATCCCTCAGTCATGAATATTGTGTGGAATTCTTCTGATCAGCATTATAGTGCATAATTGTGTCAGTGATGAAGGCATAGCACTGCGTACGGAAGGGCAAAGGAGCAGCACCAACCTTCGTCGGTCCTGCAGCAAAAAATTTAGCGGACCAAGTGAAAAGGTTTAAATATTTAAACAAAATCTCTATTTTCTCATCTATCTTCATCTGTCCCCTCAATACTATCCCCCTCCTTGCTAGTTCCGAAGCAATGCTCTGTATATATAGGGGTCATCCCCCGAGTGCTGGTCCGAGTTAAAAAAAATTTTTGGAGTTTGGATGTTCCATAGTGAAAGGTCACGGTACCCAGAGACCACCAGGTGGGTCCTCCTGAAGTTATGAAAATTCAAAGCTGTTAGTTTTCTAAGAGCATATTTTTAGGACCAATGGAGGGGATAGTATTGACTGGACAGATGAAGAAAGATGAGGAGATAGAGATTTTTTTTGTAGCTATTTAAACCTTTTGTTTTACTTCGACGGCTAATTTTTGCTACAGGACCGACGAAGCAGGATGCTGCTGTTACTCTGCTTTTTAGTACATGATCGTGTCAGTCGCTGCCAATTATGTTCAGTGACCAGTGCTATGCCTTCATCATTGAAACAGGCTGGCTACAACTAACACAACCATGCAATAATGCTGATCAAAAGAATTCAATACAATATACATGACTTAGCGCGGGGTTGAACTCAGGACCCTCCGCCTCATAGTCTCGTGGTCTACTACTTCAGCCAACAGTTCCTCATTTTCCATTATTTAAAGGATATTATGCGAATAAAATAAATTTGTTCCCGCATATCTATTTTTCATTGCCCTGGTTATGACAACTCATAAATTTGTCAAAGATTATCATAATCGAGTGTCACTTTATTGGCAAGTACATAAAAGTTGCCTTCACTCTCTCTCTCTCTCTCTACTTGATTAAAAGCATGAATCATTTCAAAGTTATTTCCAATTTTTTCACTTTCATTTAAAAATAAAAACTCATCGCCTTAAAGGTTTGTTCAACCGTAACAAAAAGATTCATTTTTTTTAGTACGAGTATTCCGAAGCAGAATAAAAAAAAGCCAAACAAACATATTTTTGATTTATAAACATTCTTTTACAAAGGAAGTGGTGTGGTGGTGGTGGAGCAAAATACAAAAAAGCTAAAGTAAAGTAAAGAAATGAAACTTTATAAAATACCAATAAAAAATTGGCTGGAAGACCACAAAGAACAAACACATACCAGACAGACATGGTAATATCCTGATATGAGTTTAACTTGACATACCTAAAGGCATGACTTGCTCGCAAGAGTAGTCTGTTCCAATCTGCTTGTACGCTGTGACTACATAAGAACAAGCATTGCACATTGTATGTGTGTATAAAAATACTCTTGGGTGCATTTTTGTATTTATTTTCGTTTTTTTTTTATTTTGTGTTTTTTTTCCATTTTTATTCAACTTTATTCTAAGTAAATGTTTATGAATAAGTTTATTTTTGGGCTTTGTTGTCGTTAACTTACCTTGAAGTGTGGTGGTCTTTCAGTCATGTCAATATCGTTATGAGCACTAAAGACTGAAAATGATTTAAAGGTTTGATGGCTTTCTGTATGATAAGGTAGATATGTAAAGGAATTAATTCATTCAAAAAGTTTGTTTAAAATAGAACCCATACACACTGTTATCGGAAACTATGGATAACATATTTTAACTATAGTCTTACAGATAAGAATTTCAAACTATTAACATTTCTGTTTAGTAAGTTTTAGCAATTTGTCATAAATCGCTTAACGCCAGAACATCGCTTTCAAATTGTGGAAACTTGCTTCAAAAAAAAAAAAACAAGTAAAAACGTTTTATTCGACCGGGTCGAATCTTAAATACCCTCTAAATATTTAGTAAACAAAAACTCTATTTTTATTCTTATTAAAATTTACATTTTTATAGTATTTGGCTTAACTAAACAAGAAAAAAATTTATTTTAAAATGGTCGTTTCCAATGGCAGGGGAAGATCAGAGAACATATTACCTTTGTCGTACAAGCTTAGAAATTAAATTTTTAAGAAATGTAGGCTTAAGAAATATAATTTGTTAAATATTTACAATAGATTTTCTTATAATACGCCCACTAAAAGGGCGAGGTCCAAAAATAGACTATATTGTGTTTTCCACAGACGGGCATATGGGCATTGCTAGATCGTCTTCGACTTCATCAATGATTAAGAAGATATATATATATATATATATATATATATATATATATATATACTTTATGGGGTCCAATTCTTTCTGGAGGGTATTAAAGCTGTATTTTGTGGCGGTCGCTCTGCCCAGGGCAGTGGGGGAGACATTTCGCCTTTGTCATAAAACACTAAAATTAAATTTTTGGGATAATTAGGTGTAAAAAAATCTTTTTTGATAGGGTCATTTAGTGGGCAAAGGGGTAGGAGAGAAAAATCAGGTTACTTATCCGCTTAAAAAACCACCCACACATGCCTCCACACCACATAGCGCACCATATAGTGACACGTTGAGCATGCAAAGCATTCTCAATAATCGTGGTCTTGGATTTTCAGAAACCCAAATACGGCAATTTTGCTTGTTGACAGAAGGTGTCAGTAGGACAATTATGATGTCCTAAATGTAACTTTAACAGAACCACCATTTTTTTCATGGTGGATTTTAATTATTTTAATGAAAACGTCAAAAATCTAAATGTCAAAACTCACATTTTGTTGGTGTTGCCATTGAAAAACAAACTTCTTGTTGAAAAACCCTTTGTAAAGTACGAATTTATAGTAAAAATTTTTTGCGTCAAAAAACCCTGTAAGAGGAATGGGAACTTTACGATATAAGACTGAGTGAATCAATATTGTTACGAGTATGTCTTTTGTTCTAGTTTAGTATCTTCTCTTTTCAGCAGTCACTACTCACATACTCTATACCAATTCCATTTTCACCTGTCATAAGACAGGTGCATTCAAGACAATTGCCAAAATAATTCCAACTGGGTAAATACCCAATTAAAATTTTTAAATGTCGCTTATATATGTATATCTTTAAAAATCGAAGTTGTGCGCTTAGCTTTTTATCAGCAATTATCATAAAAATAAGTTAAAACTTACTCGTACTAAGAAAGGCCGCCTTTCTAATGTGTTTAGCCAATATACACTTTCTTTCTGTTAAAGCGGAAACAGTCGTTAGATTTTTCACAGGAAACGCTAAATATATATGCTATATATACTAATGCATTCTCTTATAGTTCTGCTAAGACGGTCCTTGTTTCCAGAAAACAAAGAGAGGAAAATCTTTCAAGATATTTTATGAAGACATTTTGTAAAAATGTCTTAAGAATTCTTTTAATAAATAAAACAAATTTTCCTTTTTTTTTATTGAATTTTTTTTTGATTTATTAATGTTACGAGTATCAATCAGTCCAAATAGATTGTTATAAAATCAGTATAAAATGTTATTGTTATTATTATTATTTTTCTTACCTTAATACATATAGTGAATGAACATATACATATTCTATTTTTGATTATAAATCAATTTTACTTATACATATAAAAATAAAACAAAATTTACTTAATATTAATTTCAAGTAACATAAACATTTTTTATTAATAGCAATAATATAAATTTTTTAGTTAAAGAATATAATTATTTAATTGAAAAGTTTATTAGCCATTTAAAAAAATATGTAAAAAATGTATAAAAATTTCAAATCAAATTCATGAATTTATAGCCAGCCGTTAGCTTTGAATTAAAAAAAAATTGAACGATTTTAATTGAAAATAAAAACTAAGCTATTGAATGAGGTGCTCAATAAATAAATAAATGTTATTTTAATAAATGTTATTTTGAAATATAAAATAATTAGTAAACACGTTTCAATCTATTTCTTATTGAATGAAATTCTTTTTAAGTAACTAAACAATTTATAAAACGTTTAATGCACAGATAAATGCTGATGAAAATGATATGGTCGTACTTCCACACTTTTTTGTATTCATAGAATTAAATGCCGTTCTCCGTATCCTTTTGTTAATCTTAACTGATGGAATTGCTTTCAGCTCAACTAAAAAAAAGGAGGCGAACTCTCTCTTGGTAGCAAAATAGAGAATCTAAGTCCTGGGCGCATATTTTCAGATTTAGTAACTGCAAATTTTCACAAAGCGAGCGTGATGTTTTTTTTTAAGTTTTTCGACACGATAGTTTTTAATATGAACTAAAACAATTTTATCTGTAAAGTTTATAGTGTTTGTAGATGAATTATGCATTAATGGCCTAATTTATAAAATATATTTTATGTTTAACTATTTATTTGACAAATTTCTTTGGAAAATTTGTCAAATAAAGCCCTAATTCATAAAAAAATATTTTATACTTATAACCTTCTTATATGACAAAATTATCTTTGTTGTTGAATCAATTGCTGCAAGACTTTTGCTATTTAAGACTGGCTTTTATTGAAAACTTAAAAATAGCCCTAGATATTGCAGCCTTCTTTGATGGAATTTGTTTAAATTTGTTCGTTTAATAATTTGATAATTTCTTTTTTAAATATCCTAGCAATGAAAACAACAAAAATGCATTTGTTGTGAGTTAAGCAGTCTATGCTTAAGGTGCCAATACACTACGTGTTTTTGCTTGTGTTTTTTCAAATGTGCAATTCACATGTTTTTTGTTGTGTTTGTCAAACTTGATAAATTTACATACGGTTTTTAATTTTTGGTCACCAACTTGTATGTACAATTACACGCGACATTTGAAAACACATGTTTGAACATAAATAAAAATAGAACATGCTCTAATTGAAAATTTGTCTTATGTTTTTGCTTGTGTATTTTACACAAGCAAAGTTTTTGAGGTCACCAACTGCATGTTTTTACCGAATTATCTAAAATTTGACAGGTACAATGTAAAAAACATGTAGTGTATAGGCACCTTTATGCCTATAATTTCTGGTGATTATACCAACACTTCGCTGTATTTTCATAAATGCATTATATCGGAAATATGCTTGAACGTGTATAGATTGGTTCCAACACAAAAAATAATTTTTTACTATGTATTTTTCTATAATTGTTTTTCTTAGTTTTAATATATTTCTTTTTCTCTTTTAAGGTCATGCAGCCAGCCTCTGCGGTAAGTCTTTTACATCAATCTTTTTTTAGTATCTTAACAAATTTTTAAGTTGAATGATGAAAGTTTATTATAGATGCTTGTGTTGATCATCTTTTTTAACTGTTTTGAATATTTTAACTTCTAAGAAAAATTCAAATTCAAGTTATCGATTTTAATGTCATTATTTCGAAAAAATAAAACTGCCAAATCGCTTTGGTTTAAACCATTTTTACTTGGTTCAGGACTGCTACTCCTCCAGCAAACGACTAGTAGTTAGTAAATTTCATTACATCGATTACACCGTTTATGGTATATGTTGCATTAAATACAACTAAAAGAGCCATGCTGCTGTTAGAATAAAACCATAGTTTGATTAGTTCAGAATACACTGTGGCAAATTTTACAAGAACTTTTTGTAGAACAGAAACTGAAGAAAAAATTTGTAAATTACTGATTTGATTTGTCTGAAATGTGATACTTTTATTCACCGGGGAAAGTAAAACTTCTGTAATATTTATAAAAATGTGTTGCACATCAAATAAAAAATTAAAAGTTCTCAAAACTTATCTTGATGAGTATCATATTGAAAAGCATACAAATATGATGATATCAATTCTGAAAAGTTTGAAATAATAATGAACAAAAATTACAATACAGTGTAACCTGGACCCTTTTTTTGTCAATACATTTTTTATTTAAAGATATTTTATGCTCTTCCAATAAATTTTTTAAATTTTAAATAAGGCTTTATGCATTTTGGGAATTTATTTACATTTAATTAACAGAAAACATGCAAAATTATACTAACAGTGATTGAAAATATTTATTGTGTACAATAAGAACTTATTTTGGTTTCGATACACATATTTTTTTTGTCATTTATCTGGCCTATTTTTTAAATCTTTTAAAAATAAAATGTCGTTTCCTTTAATTTTTTTTTAAATTTTAAAAAAGATATTCATTTCCAAATTATTCTTTGTCAATTGTCTGTCCCACTTGTTTAGACGTGTACTTGTTTCGCTATATTATTTCATTTATAACTTTTTTAAAGTCAATTTAGAAAGTAAGAACACTGCAGGCGTTTTAGTTTAAAGCTGATATACTTTTTTATGTTTTGTTGTTACAAAACATATATTTTTAATGTTCGAAGACTTTCAAGAAAAATAACATATCGTCAATAAATTATACGATTTTTATAACATTCTGAAATACGTTTTACGTTTTCCAATGCGTAAATGATTTGAAAGTGCTCCATTTTCAAAAGCACGGGCACTAGTCGAGTTTTTACCTTTAACAATTTTCTTCAGCAAAGGAAATATTTATTTTAACATTTTAATTTGCATGTTCATTGTCCGGAGACAAGAAAAAAATTACACAATAATTTATATTTTTGAAATGCTTGTTACCTTATGCATTGTTTTATTTCAACAATTTATATATTTTTGGCGGGTCTAAAAAAATTGTTGGGCGCTTATTTATTTAAAACTTTTCATTGTGTTGGCAGCACTAATCTGTTTATTGTCGCCTAGAGACAGTTATCATAAAAATAGTCATAATTTTAGTTTATTTTTATTACTGCAACCTTATTTAGAAATTAGTCAGGAGTTCTGTCTTATTTATTTAAAAAAACTATGACCAATATATTTGAACAAAGCTGTACAAAAAAAAAGCAAATAAATTAAAGATCATTTAGAGATAGGAGAGTTATTTTTTTTCAAATATTTTTCTTTCGAAATATTATTTAAAATATTTTGTAAAACCTAAATCGTTTTCTTTGTATATTTCAAGTTTCAGCTTGTTTAGTTTTTAAATTTAGTTGGCAAAAATATCCAACTGATGATACAAAACTAGTTAATAAACTTTTCATTTAAATAAACACACTCTTTAATGACTTAAGAACTAAACAAAATTATTTCTAAAATTACTACAAGTATTCGTACAATTTTTAATATTTATTGTATCCCTTTTTAGTGTGAGACTATAAAAATATATCGTTTTTATTTAGTATTTTCGAGTAGAAAAAATCATTATAAGTAAATCGATTATTTTTAGTAGTTAAAAGTCAGTTTTACAATGTTTAGCTTAATGTCGGCTTTACAAATCAATGGCAGAATGGGTGAAGTTTAAACTGTGTTGTACTTTTCAAATCTATTTTTAACTATGGATATGTTGTGAAACTTTTCATAAAAATAATGCCATATTTTATTATGGATTGTTGGGCTTTAAGCCCAATAAAGTAAATATGTATTTTCTCTCCCTTGGCTGCGGCCATGTTTAAATGCTGGTAAAACAAAACACTGTAAAAATGATCCTTGCAAGTTTTATGATATAAAAGTGTAAAATGCTTCGAATATGTTTTCTCAATTAGTTTTTGCTTATTTAAATAGTATTGTTAGTCTTTTGATAAGTCTAAAGTTTTACTTTATGCTTGAGTTATAAAATTTAGGATGTATGAATGTATATTTCGTTATCAATATAATGTCTATCAATATTTCCTACACAATTTATTTGTTCTTTTGCAAAAGAATATAAAATATTAATATGGCTTTCGTTTTCTTTAAAAGTATGGATGATATAGTTGAATAATATTTATTTTATATCAACTTCGTTTTTAGCCAATCCTGTTCACCTTGTGTGTTCTGTTAATCTTTTTCTTCTGTTATATTTTACGCAACAATATTTTTATAGTATGATGGTTTCTTGTGATTTTCTTTTATGACATAAAAACCTTTAGGTTTGCCATTGCCCGAAAAATATTTATTGAAACTATTTTTATTGACCGTACTGGCTGGTGCATAGTACGTTGGCGATTTACGTTTAAGTGATTTTTTATAGCTCATCATTGAATCCTGATTGTAGGATTTTTCAATCGAATCATTTTCCCATGGCTTTGACCACGTTGGTATATTTTTGATGTCAATCAGTTGTTCGACTTTGTTCGGCTCTATGGTGGCTACTCTGGGAAAGTTTTGTCTATCTTCAAGCATCTTTTTAATGACTGGCAAATTCCAATGGTATATTCGACCCGGTTTGCCATTGGAGCTGAATGGAAAAGAGACCTAAAAAATATAATAAGTAGTTAAATTATATGTGTAGCAATAATTTTCACAGAATAGAAAAGCGACTAGATTTTCTAAAAAAAATTGTTTCCGAACAATCATCCAGATACGATTATAGGCTACAAAGAATAAAAATTGTGTTCAATTCAAACATTCGTGATAGAAACTGAATTATAGTCTTAAGTTGCACTTGTGAAAAATGTAGATATACAAATTTAACGAGAAAATAACTATTTAAGAGAATCAATTATTTGGATTTATTACAAGAGTTTTTCATTCCAATTAAAGGTTTAATTGAAAAAAGCAATAAAATAATTCTTTCGGGGTACTTTCGTAAAACTCCCTGTGAAAGCACTTATTCCCTCAGTCTTTTGCAATGCGATTTTTTTATCTTGGACCAGCACTCAGGGGATGACCCCTATATATGCAATACATTGCGCCGGAACTGAAAACGAGGGGATAGTATTGAGGAGACGGATTAGGAAAGTTGAGAAGATAGACTGTTTTTTTTTGTAGCTATTTCAGCCTTTTACTTCGCCGGCTAATTTTTGCTGCAGGGCCGACGAAGGTGGGTGCTGTTACTCTGCTTTTTAGTATGTACATGATAGTGTCAGTCGCTGCTAATTATGTTCAGTGACTGGACTATTCCTTCATCATTGAAACAGGCTGGCAACAACTAACACAAACACGCACTAATGCTGATCAGAAGAATTCAACACAATATTTCATGACTCAGCGCGGGCTCGAACTCAGGACCCTCCGCTTCATAGTCTCGTGTTCTACTACTTCAGCCAACAACACCACAGCATTTTATGCCCGAATGTTTATGTATATTTCACGTTATCCAGGGTGAATTATTTAATTGGTGCTACTGATAAATTAATTGAAAATGTGAACAAGTAATAAAAGTGTTTCATGTTAAACATGTTATGAGATAAAAGTATTTATACTAATAAATGAAATTAATTTATATGAACAAAAATGTTTAAATACAATTAAGTTTTTTGTCAAAACAAATAAATTGTTATTTGAAATTGGCCCTCCAAAAAAGAATTGGAAGGTATATTCACTTTGTCATTCCGTATGTAACACAATGAAATATCCCTCTAAGACCACATAAAGTATATATTCTTGATCAGTGATGAAATGTAAGACGATCTAGCCATGTCTGTGGAAATCACAGAAACTTGGTATAAATACATTTTGATGGATAGCACAGGTCAAGTTCGTAAATAAATGGGTTGAATCGGATCAGGGAGAAAAATTCCCCTAAGAAGAACTAACCTCTAAAAACATAATATTTTCTAAAAACATTATAGTTTTTTTTTGTAATTTTGTTAAGCAAATGATATAGTTTTGCGGCAAAGATAATCCATACCTTTGAACTTGCGTTCAGAAAATCAGAAAAATCCATTTTAGGACCCCGTCCATTTAGTAAATATTTAACAAATTGTATACTTTAAACCCTACATTCCTTAAAACTTAAACTTTAAAGCTTTTATGACGAAGCTTGTGCTGTTATATTCCTCTGCCCTACCCTCCCCCACCTTTGTCCCCTAAATGAACCGCTCAAAAAAAATTATTTTTTCACTTAGTAACCCAAAAAATTTACTTTATAGTGTTTTATGGTGAAGGCGAGATGTCTTCCTACGGCCCCTCATGGAATGACCTCTACAAAATTGAGTTTTTATTTACAAAACATTTAGAGGGTATTTCAGATTCGGCGCGGTCGAATATAACGTTCTAACTTGTTTTTTAATAAATTTTTATTATATGGAATTTTATTATCTTGAGTTCTCGTTTGTTTTAACTTTTTCTGCGATTTCTTTAGATTCAAATTATCAACGGTTGCCTTGATGTATTGTTATAAGTTTTGCAATTTTGTATGTTAAATTTGTTAGAATGAAAACAAAGTGCTAAAAAATCAACCGCTTCATTTTTTATTTTTGCTCCAAAGTATTAATTAGTTTCATGCATCCCTTAAGCTGTTTTTGTTTGCGTGCTTCCATGTTTACTGTGATATCCTTTTGTTAAGGTTTCTTCTGTTCATAAAATCATTTTCAAAACTTTATACACGCAGTGGTGTAACAAATTTTATTTTAACCTTTTCACCGACCACCATTAATTGTCATAAGGATTTATGCGAATACTTATGGGCTAGCTTCTGGCGGTTAGCATTGAAAAGGGAGTGGAAGCAAAACATATAAAAAAATATGCTAAACCTTAATGCACATAAATTATTTGCATGTAAAAATGCTAAAATTCTTAATGTTAAAATGATATCTTAAGTAACCTTGAAAAATATAAAATTGTACATTTGCTAAAAAGTAAAAATCGAGTATAAATTAAAAAAAAAACAGTAGTGTTGCTTTTATTTGTTTCAAAATATCTACCCACTGTGCAATAGCTCTGTACGAGTATGCTCTTTATGCTGAAATAAAAAAAATTAAAATCTTTAAAAAAATATGCATCTATTTTTAGATTAATTGTGTAAAACTGCATGCAGTTGATGTTTTTTGCTTCTTGAACACATAAATAAGTCAAGGTTCTTTTAGCTTTAATTGTGAGCCACACTTCTTAGGTAGACTTGCATTAACCGCATATTTACCACAAGCTTCAACACCACCGCCAACTTAAATCAACAACAACAAGTGTCATACATAATCCCAATAGCAAACGATTCATTCCCATTCTGTGATCTACAAGATGATGCAGAATTTTTAGTGCGTGCGTGACCATGGGTAGCCAGGCCATTTAAAACATTTTTCGTTTTTCTATTCTAAACCAAACTTCTGCAGAAAAACAACACGTTGTCTATTTTTTTTTTGTTGTATTTCATGCGAACGTACAGTAAGGGAAGTTCAGTTAAGGTTACTGGTACAGTCTAGGGGTCTAATATAAATTTTCTTATTTTCAAATTTTTAATTTGCTGTACAGTTTTTTAATTTAATATTTATGAAACTTAATTATTTCGTGAAATGTGAAATTTAGTCTGCTGCTACAGCGACGTTCAAAGCTCTGATTTAGTTTGCTCTGTTAGGATATTTGGGTGCCGAAATCGAACCTGCACTCTGGTTTTATCTTTATGTTGAAAATTAGGACAATTGCTCATCAATTTCTCGAAAAGGGTCCCGTTACAGTTGTGGTCTACTTCGGTATTCACGCTACATGTACAGTTGAAGGCAATTGAATGAGAAAGGAATCGTTTACATAGCCAGTGCATTGCGCCGGAACTAGAAAGTAGGGGATAGCATTGATAAGACAGATGTAGAATGATGAAGATAGAGAATTTTTTTGTAGATATTTAAATATTTTACTTCGCCGGCTAATATTGTGCTGAAGAAACGACGAAGGATGGTACTGTTCCTCTGCTCTTTAGTACATGATAGTGTCAATCGTTGCCAGTAAATGCTCAGTGGACAGTGCTTTGCCTTCATTTTTGAAACAGGCTGACAACAACTAACACAACCATGCACTACTGTTGATCTCCCTGATTGTGTAAGACGTTGGCTATCGAAATATCGGATAATAAAAAATGTCTATAGCTTTTTTAAAAAACTGACTAAAGCTTGAGAAAAAAACAGGTAATTAAAATAAAAAATTGAATTATTTTTATATGAGTGGTTTTAATTGTAACAAATGTTTGTGTGCTAGAGTTTATTGTGTTCGGGTGAGGTAAGTTGATGACTGGATAAAGAGGTGAAGAAATTTATGTCCCAGGTAGGGTGGGCGAGTAAAGAACATCCATCTGGTTCCCTCTCTCAAGAGTTTCTGTTTGTGTTGTAGGTTTTGGATTTAGTTTAGTAGTTTCTATTTCATTGTTAGTGCCTCTGCCTGGTTGTGGGTTGGAACCCACACTGTTGGGGCTTTTGTGAGTCAGTTGGTGCCGATAAAACAGCCAGGGATTGGAGTTACACATAACAATACTTTGCAATATTTTTAAATTGATATGGAATAACATTTCTGAAACGAAATATCGATATATTCCGTCGTGTTTGTGGAATCAATTATGTTTTTCTGTTTCTTATCTCATATTTCGTTCTTTCTAAGTAATACAAAATGTTAACCTTTAATCTCTTAATGCTTAAAACTTCGTCCCCTATTTAAATCTTATTAACTATTTAAATACTAAATATGCAGCGTAGTGTGCGCTTAAATTGATTTGAAGAAATGAAATTAATATTCAAGGCTACTACACACAATACATGATCTCTCATTACTCTGCGTTATTTAGTTTTTACTTTTATTGTTTTATTTGTTTGATCATGAAAAGGGTCTGTTTTCGTTCTCAGCAAAGACTCATTGCTTGCATTTTTAGCATTTTATTTTGAGGGGCCAATTAAAATTGTAATTTGTAAGATGTTCCTTAATGTCTGTTAATATACATGAAGTTTGACTTTTGTACTAGTATTCATATCGTTGTTATTTACGAGCATTCCTATCTAAATGTATACTGTATATCTTTAATGCCACATTGTTGAAACTTCAGCAGCAGAACATTTAAACGTATTTAGTTGGTGTTGTAAATGTTGGCAACAAAAAATAAAAAAAATAAATGTAAAATAATGTAGGAAAAATATTATCTTTCAGCACCCAGCATCATCAAACATTTTTCGATGAATACAAACTGTTTTGTTTTTTAAACAGTGTGCAGCTTTTTACGTAGTTGTTTTTTAAAGAGCTTTGGTTGTTAATGATTGTTGCAAGAGTTTTAGTTTTTATTTATGAACTCATGGGGCGCCAATTTAATTTTACTGGTGTTCCAAGTCAAATGCAGAGGCAATAAAACTCCCAACAAACACAGCAACTATAATGATTGATTTAAGTTTTGTGTGGTTAGAAACCATTGCAATGGTCAGGCGTTAATGCAAGCTTGAACATGCGAACGGATATGAAATGGTTAGTTCGTAAATGCACTACTGCTCTGCAAAGGTGAATTTAGATGACTATTTGAAAGTCATTTAATGTTAAATATAAAAAATATTTTTATAAAAAAAATATTTTTATAAAAAAAATATTTTTATAAAAAAAATATTTTTATAAAAAAAATATTTTTATAAAAAAAATATTTTTATAAAAAAAAATATTTTTATAAAAAAAATATTTTTATGAAAAAAATATTTTTATAAAAAAAAATATTTTTATAAAAAAAAATATTTTTATAAAAAAAAATATTTTTATAAAAAAAAATATTTTTATAAAAAAAAATATTTTTATAAATTCTGTGGACTAAAGTAAAATTATATTAGCTCTATTCACAATCTTGTGCAAATGGTCCTGATTCACTGCATTTAGAAAATAATTATACTCAACACCAATAAAATTCTCTGTACTCTCCCAATTTTCATTTGCACTAACGCAAGACCGTTTGTAACGAACACTAAATACCGAAATTATATGTATTTGTTAAAAATTTAAAAATATATATTTGTTTTGTTTCAAGCTGATTCATATGCGAACATTGCTGTTGATGCCAGTTCAACATTTAAATCTCCTTTCAATTTCTTGTTTCAAAAGTTTTCAAAGTCGATAGTCGATGTGAATTCAAATTTCTCTTTAAATTGCGTTGAAATTTTGATCGAAAGAATATAAATGCAAGTAAATTGTAAGTAACTGCCACTAAACCTGTACAGTAATGTTAAATTTAGGACATATCATATGGTCATCACTGCTATATATGTAAATAAGACAAATTCATGGAGGTTACGTCGTAATTTGATTCGAATAGAAAACTTTTCGAAACTGTATGCGTTTAATATATTAATTTGAAAGCATGTATTTCGAATCGAATTACGCAGTTGCCCCCCAGGTGACTCTGCTACGCCAAATTTTTATTCCTTTAGGAAAATTTGTAATAACAGTTCCTGTAACTGCTAGGAAATGATTAGAATCGGAAATTAGTAAATTTATTAACGTTAACAAATTTCTAAAATTAATAGTATTAATACGAAAAACCCAACAAAATAATTTTTTGCTTTCTGCCACAAATTGTCTCCCAATTGCTAAATGGGTTGCCTTTGAATTTTGCATTTCTGTTTGTCAAAAATTCATATCGGTCTTGCACAAAATGCTTTAATGGCTTTGGCCATTAATGTCCTTTTTAATTGTGCCCATTTTTATCTCGATTTTTTTTAGTTGCTGTCATAAATATTTATGTAGTTTTTTTTAATGTTATTTTCTGTTTATTCGTTATAATTTGCAACAGATTGTCTTCTAATTTTTATTATGGCAATTAAACACTCTGTTGCCACTCAAATCAATGTGACAAATCTGTTGTTGCCGTATTTTTTACGATCTTTAATAGTCAGAGTTTTGAAGAAAAAAAATTTTTTAAAAATGTGTTGTTTGTTTTTGGTTATTATAATTGACTATTTTATAAAATATTAACAAATCCTTAATGAATACCTCGAATAATTCGTTTCAGTTGTTTCACTTAAATATTGTAAAATTGTAAATTATCAGAAATCTTGCCGTTCAGTGCTTAAAAAGAGTGATAGTTAAATTATTCTTGGAATTTTATATGCAGGTTCTAGTTAAATATGCATTTTTAATTAAAAAAAATTTTTATGTACCAAATGACCTTAAGCCGAAAATAATAATTCCACATCAATCAAAAAACAACTTTTATTTTGTGAGGAATAAATAAAACTTAGAAAATAATAAACAAATAAAAATGAATGCATCTAAATATAGTCCATGTAACAAGGATTACTTTGATGTATGGCTTGATTACGTAGCACTTCTCATTCAGTTTGATTTTCTTTTAGTTTAAATTTAGAAAATAATTGTTAATCGTAAATTCAACAGAAAAGAGTTGTAGAAAGGTACTAGAATTATAAACGGCCCAATATTGCAAATAAAAAAAATGCATTTCCAATTATTTATAACAGAAGATTTTAGCAAGTTTTTTGTGTCTCCTATAAGTTGTTAAGTTGGCCTCAGCTCCTTTTTACCTGAAAATAACTTAATATATATGTATATTCCTTTTTTTTTTTGGGAAAAACTTTTTGTTACAACTTGTATATATTTTCGCAAAGCACTTGAAATATTACACGTTGTGCATAAACGATTCTTTGTGATTTATCATTAAACTAAACCCAACACGTCTAAAAATGTACATAACACACATATTTCGTATGCACTTCAACATGATCATAACGTTTTGTTTCTTATTCCAAACTCGCGCGAAAAAAAAATAAGAAATAGAAAATCGATGGAAAATATGTCAGTCCCACGTTGATACCTGTAACCATTTTGCCGCCATTCATTCATTCTCTTCTCACGATTTGAGGTTCAAATATAAAAGCCTAAAACAACAACAAGAAAACAAACAGAAAATTTGTAATCGAAGAGTAGTCCAAGATGAAGGTGAGGATGTTGGTGATGACGAGGACGATGATGATGATGATGATGGCGATGGCGATGGTGTTGCTGATGTTGATGATGTCGAAGATAAGTAATGAAATTTCAATAGACACACATAAATGCGGATACGTAAGATACCGTACTAAAAAGAGTGGCATGAACAAACATTTTGCAACATAAGAAACGTGTGTTTGCAATTTGTTGATGATGAGAGCAGCCTCAGCACACTTTTTTTTTGGTTTTTGTTTCTTTTTTTACGTTTGAAAAAGACAAAACACGCTATTGAACTGGTCTGATATTTATCTTAAAACTTGATGCGCAGACACTATTACAAAATACTGGCATAATATGCATTTATTTAGCAAAGGTTTTTTTTCGCTGGACGTTTGAATGATGTGGATAAAAATTCTAAATTTATTCTACTCTAAAAAAAATTCAAGATTAAGGTTTTTTGTTTAGGAAGTGCTTTTACGTTTTTATCAATTACGGTTTAATGTGTTGCGTTACGACAAGATGTTTAAAAATATAATTTAAAATTTTGATTATTTCTACATTCACTATACGTGAATTTTTATGCAGACAAAAATCATTTGAAGCAATTAAGAAATTTTACAATATTAATTGGAAACAAAAATCGTGATTATTCCTACACTCTATGTAAAATATATTTCTTAGAAATGTTTTAAAAAATAAAAATTGTAAATAAACATAATAATAAACCATGCAGTGGCACCACTAAAATAAAGAAATAATTTTTAAATCGGTTTACAAAAGTCGGAGTTTTGAGAGCACAGATGTGGCATTCAAAACTCACTTAGTCATTTGCGGGTATCAAAGAGGTTTGGTAACTATAAAATACTCTGTGGTATATGAGTAGGTGTTTTTTGTAGACGTACTAAAACTTCCTTTAGAGTCCTTTCGAATATTCTTCTATTGCAATTCTACATTTCAACAAAATATTCAATAATTCACCTGACCAAATTGGCTTTTATTTATTCTTGCAATATCATTAAATAGTTCTGGGAGCACTTTTCTCGTGACATCTTTTACAGACTCTTCTCGCGGTTTATTGCTTGCGCCTTGCCACTATAAAAATATATTTTGCACCATTGATCTCTTTTTTTAACTCAGACCAGCACCGAGATAGAAAGGAGGGCATAGTATTGAGAGGAGAGCTAAAGAAAGATAGAGAAGTTTTTGTAGCTATTTTAACCTTTTTACCTCGCCGGCTAATTTTTGGCTAGAGTGCCGACGAAGGAGGATGCTGTTCCTCTGCTCTTTAGAACATGATACTGCCAATCACTACCAGTTATGTTCAGTGACCAGTGCTCTGCCTTCACCACTGAAACAGGATGACAACAAACTAACACAACCAGGCACTAATGCTGATCAGAAGAATTAGACACAATATTCATGAGTGGAGCCGTTTAGTGTCAACTACTTCAGCCAACAGCACCCTCAAGTATTTAAAAAGAACTACGATGCGGTAAAAAATTAATTTTTTTTAAAGTCCTTAACCTAAAAATCAATTGGTTGAACAAAATTTATTTTGATACGAATATTTTAGGGAATATTCTTTATAACTTCGTCATTACGTTAAAGGAAGTTTTTTGATAAGAAACGAGATGATTTCACAAAAGACATTTACCCTACTTCTGGCACAAATTGCTACAAAAACTTTGAGAGAAATTATGCATCGTAAAAAGTTTTAATATCTTTTCCCCTAAACTGTATCAGATTCAAAATCTGTATGTAATATTTTTTTTAAACAGGCCTGTATTTATTGCAATACTTTTTTTAAGTTATAACGCAAAATTTTTTCAATATAAAAATAAATGGTAACTATTTTTAAGTGTATTGATGATAGAAGTAAAAAAAAAATGAAAATATTTCGAATGTTGTTCACTTACATATAACCAATTTAGTCATTGGATTGCTGACTAGATTGAGCTCAATGGACAAGGTCTTAAGTGTTCGAATTTCTGAATTGCATAACACAACAGTGCGTTATTAACTGTAAAACACACTTTATTAAAAAAATGTGGTTTATGTCTTTGCTAGGTCTATACGAATTTACATTCAAAAATAAATTTTTTTTCAAATTCATATTATTCGAATTCCAAAATTATTTCAGATATAAGACTTTTTCTGCAATATAAAGGGCTTCCTGGTCCACCATTTGTGGGTAGTGACCTATGTGTACCCATACCCATTTTTTATAAATGGGTAAACCTCGACCACTAATCCTCTCAAGACAGTTTTTGTAAACAATTTTTTTTCTTAAATTTATATTATTCGAATTCCAAAATTATTACAGATATAAGACCACAAACATTAATGCAAATAGAAAAATGTCCATTAAAAGTGATGCTTTGCTTTTCTTAGAATATGAAAATAAAAACAATTAGAAATGCAAAAGAAACTTGTTTACCTTTTTTGCGTTAGCATCCTTCTTTATGCTTGTATCATCCTTAAATAATTGCTTTTTGTCGACCGATGCTGCAATAGCATTTGGAGATGATAGTGACGACGATGATGATGATGATGATGATGATGATGACGTTTTTGCCGCAGTGCCAGACATGGATGGCTTAGGATTGGTGTAATAATACATATTTGGCGGTAATTTTATAATAAACATGTGTGAATCATCTGGTGAAGGATGACGTCGCGATTCAACAGCCAAACGTTTCCGGTTATGACTGTTGGGTGCCTTGACTTTAGCGAAACCCAATTTGCTGCAACAAAAACAACAGATAAGAAAATTATTGTTAAAACAAAAAAAAAAAAAAAAGAAGAAACAAAATTTAACCTTAAACAAGAAGCAAAATGCAGAAATATGATGAATTTCTTAAACAAATCATATCCAGACATTTATAACTTTTAAGTCTTTAAAGCAGTCATTGTATTTAATTGGAAAAAGATTTTTAGTTCTTTATGTTGCTAGAGAAAAATAGTTAATTTTGCTATTTCTTCTTAATTCCATTTTTCAATTTTACTTCGCCATAAATTAAATAGTCAGATTCATTAAACTGAAACTAAAAAAAAATAATAAAAAAAAGTAAAAAGAAGTTTATGAATTTTCCAACATAATGAGACACGAAAACGTGGCTTTTCAGCAGTTGTTATCCTAACCGGCTATTACCAGTACATTGCATCATCATTCCAATAAGCAAAATTGCAAGTATGTCAGAAAATGCTCGCTTATGTCATTTTATGTTTAAAAAACTTTATTTTTGCTGATGCAAAAGTTTTTATGTTCTCTCTGATGCTTTTTAGTGTGGAAAAAGAAATTCTAAAATATTTTAAATTATGGTATGCATTTAAATGGATGTTTTTAACCATAAATAAAAGGCAGGTTTATTTCCCAGTATTTTGATTTTAAGTAATTTTTCATGTTTGAGATTGCAGCGTCTAAGTGGAAACAGATAGATTTTTAAGATTTAAACTGCACTACAAGCAAAGCTGATCATGTTAAAGGACAACTAATTATGGAAAATTAATTAGCATAAAAAGAGAAATAATTCTAGACAATAGCTTAACTTTAGTATTTTGTCAGTTGCCAAATGTTTATTAAGTAGTGTAACTGGCAAGTAATAATTGGCAAATGTAGTTGCTAAATACAGTTTTATATGGCAAAAACTTATTTGTAGTTGCTGGGCGGTTTTTAAAGAAAAAAATAATGTGTAAAATTGTTAAGTAGATTCCAAATACAAACATTTCGCATGCTTGCAGACCCCAGATGGAAAATTTTTCAATTCAAATACGTATTGAGCGCAGTATTTGAAGTTTCAACTGAATATATCATCGCGTCTTTTGGAGAGCGAAAATAATTTAAAGCAATAAATTTTTTATTTAAAACTATTTTTCATGTGAACATTTAGCCACAGCGCAGACGTTTACCATCAATCACTTTTTCGTCATCAAAAACGACTGCACTAATCTTAACATAGGAGTATTAATCATTTTTACTTCTTTGTTATTTTATGTGTTGCTGTTTACAATTATTTCAGTTGCTCCTCTAGTAATTTATGGCAAATCAAAAGCGTTATGGCAACTAAAAAGATGTGTCTTACGTAACATCAACAATTCGGTTACCATTGGAAAATAAAACAGAATATGAGTTGCTATCAATAATCGACCTATAAACTTATTTGAACATCTTTTATTTGTTCTTATAGTTGTTTTAAAGTAGTTGTTTATTCAGATGTATGTCTGCGACGCCAGAACGGGCCGAAAGCTAACACCACAGTTGGCGGTACAGGCTCTTAGTCACTAAATGTGAGTTCTGAAACACAAATGTCGGTACTCTTACAAACTAAATTTGGTTATTTCGTTCATATGAAACATTTTACTTTTCTTCGATTACTTGTTGACGTTTTCAAACAATAGAAGAAAATCCATTTAATTTTTTAAAAATTTGTGCCTAGGTCACGATAACATTTAATTACATTTAAAACAAAAACGGGTTCTTGCTTGATTGAATTAAGATTCATAGGCTAATTGTTCGAAATTTGTTTTTAAATCTCAGAAAGACATGATAAATATTCCAAGGCACAAAGAAAAGTCAACATCAGTTTTATTCAACTTACACAGCAGAGCAGAACAGCTGTTTTCGAAAGACGCAACCCTTTCTTCAGCAGTGCTCATGTGTATTGTGTTTGTCACCACTTATTAGGTGGCTTAGTTGAATGTGATAACAGTTCCTATTTACACAAATTTTATTGTGAAAAAGGATACGAGAACTGTATCACCCTGATACAGATTCTATCTGTAAATCTGAATTGGCTTCATAGCTTAAGTGCTAGGCCATTTCAGATAGTTTTTACACTATTTAAATATTTCTAGTAGATCAGATCAAAATTACGTAGAGGACATTTTGTTTAAAGAAATGCCTTAATGTAATGGAACTCGAAATTTTAATTTTTACCTAACTCTTACTTCAATAATTTAAATTAAAATTTTCATCTAATACTTACTTCAATAATTTCCTGTTTAAACCATGTACATTTTTTCCAGATTTGCGAAATTTTTTTGTGCGATGTTTATTAAAAGTAGATGTATCGCCAGCGTCTATTACTTTATAATTTCCCTTATATTCCTGATGATGCAAGGCATCCTTTTGTCTTGACTTTTGTTGCTGTTGTTGGTTTTGTTGTCGTTGTAGCTGTTGCTCCTCTATTCGTTGCTTATGTAAATTTGGCTTATCCTTTGATGGATTCAGTCTTTTAATTTTATAAATGGGTGATTGTGCGCTTGTTAAATGTGTATCCTTTATATTATTTAGTTCGGCAGTGGTTGCAGCCACTGAGTTTTCCATCTTTTCGCACTGAATATGGTGTGTGAGACTTAACAGGCAGAATGAACTGTGTTTGAAGAAGAAGAAGAAAAGAGATTGTGGAAATAGAGAAAGGAGTTTTAATTATTTTAATAATGTGTTGGTAATTAGTTAATTAATGTTTATTATATTGTGTATAAAAATTAGCTCTTGCTTGTTTTAAAACTTTTTCTATCATTTGATATGCTTTAGTATAATATGTATATATTTGTTTGTATTTAAATATATGTACATGCGCTAACGTTGTAATGGTTGACACTAACATTTTAATGCTTGTCGATTGTCATGTGATTTAAGTAATTAATTAAAGTTAGCAGTGAAGTGAAAAAAAAACATTTTTATGTTTAGCCGTACATACACACTAGATAATTATTTTGAAATCGATTTTCATTTTAATATCCACTAGAATCTTTGGGTGTAATTCGATATATATTTCATGAAAAAAAATCACTATTAGTGATTTTTAAAATCCATATTTAGTCCCTCTATAAAAAATATTTTTTATTTGTTTCATGTAGAAAATTTGCTTTATCAGTAGTTACTGTGTTTTAAAATTGGGCAGCCGATTTTGTGGAGCAGATAGCGGGAAACTAGCGACTCTGCTGCATACGAGGTCTGTTCGAAGTATAGAGAGATCTTAAATTTTTCTAAAATTTTTTTTTTTTGCATTTTTGGCAATCCTCGAGGCATTTCTGATATGGAGTTTGTCCTTGAGCAAATCGGGAAAATAAACCCGGGGGGCCAAATATACTGAATACGTTAAATTCAATTAAGTTTTATAGGCTAATTGTTCGACATATTTTTTTTCAATTCAGAAAGACATGATAAATATTCCAAAGCACAAAGCAAAGGCAACGGCAGTTGCTAGTTATTCAACTTACACAGAGCAGAACAGCTGTTTTCGAATGCCGCTACACTTTCATCCCCAGTACTCATGTTTATTTTATTTGCCTCCACTTATTATTAAGTGGCTTAGTTGAATATGATAACAGTTCTTATTTATAGAAATTTTATTAGGAAATTGCATACGAGAACTGTATAAATCTGATGGTAATACATTTTTATATAATACCCGTGTTGCCGTTTGATTATTTTCTGCATGTCCCATTTTTCTGAATTTTTCGTTCCATTATACTGGCAAAACCTAAGCCAAACTTTTTTTGTTTAAATTATTTTATATTTAAGTGCATGTGAACGTTTTTCATTTTTATTGTTTGCTCAAGCCACAGCTTTAATTTGTATGTAAGTATTTGTTTGTTGTGTCAAAAGTCATGAACATGCGATTGTTTTTTCCCTTAAAATTCATTCCGGAAATTTCTCCAAGAATTTCATGGCATAATCAACTCTCCTAATAACGGTTAGACGGTTCTCCAATATAAATTTCTTATATTTCTCAACATATTCACCGGTTGTTGATGGGCTGGAGCGTCCAGGACGAAAATCTTCTCGACCTTATTTGGAAAACTTGTACCACTTGTAAAAGTTTTTCTGAGTCAGAGTACAATTAGCGAATCCCACGTGCTAATGCTTTCTGACACCCATTTTTTACACAAATTCTTTGATACATCGTTTTCGCCAGCAAAAAATGTCCGAACACGTAAAACACTTGTAACTTTTATGATTCTCAAAGACACATTAAATAGGTTAAATACCTGAAACTGTGTTGAGTGTACCACCATAAGAAGATGCTAATCGAATATATGTATGTAAACTCAGCTTATTTTTGGAACAGGCCTCGTACATGGATATGTAAATGAATAAAAATCAAATATTCTTCAAAACATTGAATTAAATTTGTATTCAAATTGTATTGAAATTTCGTTCGGCAACGTGTGCCCTGGATAACTTATGAAGTACAATGATATCTAAGGACGAACACCTTTAGAAAAATATATATATTCTTTCAATTTCGTTTTAATGTTTATTAGTTTTGCTTTTCAGTTTTATTCTAAAAGCAACCAACATTAAACTTTTTTGCTGTTATAAATAAATCTGCTATAGTTAATCCGTTTAAATAAATAGTTTTAATAAACATCAGATGTGTGTTTTGTAATGCATACAGTTTTTTGTATCTAGTCTGCAACTCTTCCGTTTAGAATGAAATCCTTTGCATTCACCCATCTATACAAACAAATATCCGCATAACTAAAGATTTTTCTTCAGGCAGCCTTTTGGTGGTCATTTCTCATAAAAAATGTACATTCATTTGTACATATTAAGCCGTACGAGTATTTGATGATATAAAACTACAAACAATTCCAGCAGATACATGCATTGAAACATGTGTTGCAAAATTTATTGTATTTAATTTGCTTGTATTTCTTTTTGTGCAAAAGAACGAAACCTTTTCCATTTTTTTCTTTTCAAAAGAAAAACAAAATGCCACCAATGCATGGTACGTACGTACGGTGACTGACTGACTTCCTATTCTGGTTAGAAATTTAATAAATATTATTTTAAAAAATTTTTATATATTTGTTTTTCTTTGAATCTTAAATGTTCAAAGTTTATAAATAATTCTGCAAAATTGCAAGGCAATAAAATATTTATAAAATTTTTTAAATGCTAAACACGTACAATAAATAGTATGCAGCATTTTTATTCTGCAAGTTGCTGTGCAACTTCTGCCTTTGTGCCACAAAAAAATGGATTTAAGTCTTTTCTTTCGAATTTATCGAATTTTATAGTCATATATGAATATACGAGGATAGATGGGCTTTAATTTGATGCTGACATAAGCAACTGTTATGTATCACTAAAGATGGTTCAATTGTAAAATTATAATTTCCATTTTCCATACCATATGCTGCTTGATAAGAGGAACATTGTACAAAATATTTGTCCGAGTGCTCTTAAGGGCCCCATACACGTTTCAATCTAATTAACAACTGAGTCGGTTGGTGTCCAAATCAAGTCGTGTATGGCTCTGTCATTTGATTAGTTTGCCAGTTGTCCAGTTATTTGAAGAAACATCAAAAGATTTTGAATTTTTTCAAGTTGACTAGCAGTCTTTGAATTCGATTGTGCTGTGTGTGTAAAGGTCACAACACATTTTTAAATACAAATCGCATCAAACGTTATGCTTGCATTAGTGAATTTTTGTTGTTGTATGTGTGACACCAACGATGCTTGAAATCAAAAAAATTAGATTTTTGGCATGCTTGACGAGTGATTTGTATTAATGTGTTGCTTATGCTCTTCAAGAACGTGCTCAAAAATGATATTGCAGACAGAACACAGACTGAAGATTCCGCCTAAATTACTAAAGAATTTTTTTGTCTGTATTTTGCGCATGCGCAACGTAATATGCAAATTACAAAATAAAATGTTGATGCTTGACAGATGTTTCTATAAATGTGTGTTGTTCGAACGCCAAGCAAACGTACATCAGCTTGATGGCAGGCATTTGACAAATGTATTGTGGCCTTAACGGCTTCTTGTTGAGTAAAATGGTTATCGTATAAATTTTCTGGTATTTGAATATCACATCTCGTACATGAACTGAAGTTGAAAACATAATGCCTTGAAGATTTAAAAGATTTGCGCGCGCATAACAAAATTTAACATGAAATAAAAATTTTCTTCAAATAGTAATAAATACAAAGAGTATTAAAATATATAGAACTTTGAAGTAAATAAATAAAAAGTAAATGCATATGCGCACACACACACATTAGGAATCTATAAGAGTATAAGCAATTATGTAATATATTTTGCAGCAAATATTCTGTTCTGTTAAGTCTATGGGTTGCACTCATATACATCTACACTTAAAGAAACTTTGAGGTAATACAGTAACCAGTTCCTATTCAAAATATGTATGCAATTAATGTGACAACTTTTCAATTAGAAAACAGCAGCACTAATAACCAGCTTGCGTGTGTGCACGCGTTTATCTTAAAGGATTTGATTGAAATATTTTACAAATAACACAGTCGAGGACGCTATGCCAAAAGCTATTATTAGTTTTTGCATATTGCAATACTTCATGGCCATATAAATGTGTTTTTAATTTATTTCACAGTTTATATTTTAAGTAATGATCGTTAAGACACGAGATAGCGTTTCTGTTTCAAACAACTTCAGACGCTTTTAATTCTTTAATGCCAAGAGAGAAAATATTAAGGGTGTTACTTGCGATTAATTTCTTCTCAGAAGCAAATCTCATCTGATGTTTTTCCTCCTCATAAAATACATCGTTTTCAACTAAAGTGAGAATGTACAGCCGAAAATATTGAGAAGTAAAAATTGTATATACTTTTTATATCGTAAACAACACCTTCTTAAATACTGTATGAAATTTTATTACGGGCGCAATAGGTATTTAGAAACTGAGGAATAGTTTCTTTTAAAGCATCCAAACAACAATTAGAGGGTATATTCACTTTGTCATTCCGTGTGTAAAGAAGCGAAATATCTCTCTAAGACACCATAAAGTAATTATATTTTTGATCAGTGATAAAATCTAAGACGATCTAGCCATGTCTGTGGAAATCACGATTCAGTTCAAACGAAAAGATCCAGACTCTTGAAATTTGGTATAAATTTATTTGAAGGATAGCACTGGTCAAGTTCGTAAATCGGGCCAGAGGGAAAAAAGTTCCCCTAAGAAATACTAAACCAACCTTTAAAAATCATCATAATTTTAAAATTTGTTTTTTGTAATTTTGTTAAGCAAATTATATATTTTTATGTCAAAGAAAGTCCAAAGCGTTGAAGTTACAGCCAGAATATCAGGAAAATTCACTTCTGGACCCCGCCCTCTTTAGTGGGCGTCGCAGTAAAGTATTGCATCACAAAATTGTGTAAATATTTAAAAAAATTTATAATTTAAGTCTACATTTCTTAAAAATTAAATTTTAAAGTTTTTATGATGAAGCAGAGATGTTTTCCGATCTTCCTCTGCCCTACCCTCCCGCCACCTTCGCTCCCTAAATGATCCTATATTTTTTTTTTTCATTTAACACCAACAATTTTATTTTTAGTGTTTTATGGCAAAGCTGAGATGTCTTCCCCCACGACCCTTCCGGTGTGACCATGACAAAAAATGTTTTGAGGGTATTTAAGATTCGACCCGGTCGAATATAACGTTCTTACTTGTTCTTTTTAAAGTCTACCACTGTATGATAAATATCTCGGTACGTTCTTTAGGCTAATGTAACTAGATTCCATTTACACATCATTCATATATAAATGAGACTTAAGTTAAGAGTATTTTATACACATCAGGACAGGTGATGAGTACCAGAAATGAGAAATTTCAAAGAAACTTTTTTGTTATCACAAGCGCGTTATTCATATTCATAATGTTAATTATTTGTTCAACAATCTAAATATGTTTTTCCATTAAAATGCGCACAGCAAAGAACGTGCTTTTTATTTAAAAAAGATACATTATTTTTCGCTTTTTCCTTCAAGTTATTTAACACATTTTTCATAATAAACTGAACACATGCAAAAGACTTCTATTGGACGCGGGCATTCTTGGGTACATAAAGTTAAGCCTTCTATTTTAAGTATTTAATAAAACGAAATTGATTTATTTATTGTTTATGTTACTTTAAGAGTTTCTTTTTTCTGAAAGAAATGTGTCGAAAAACTTGCTCTGTTATTTATACTACAACACTTGATGAGGGAGTGTTAGTTCTTAATATTTTTTTAATTCATTTTTTATGGCATTGTTTACAACATTCCATGATTGTTTCTTTTGTGCTGAATAATTTCTATTATAAATCAATTGACGGGACTCATTTTCGTTTGTTTAGAATTTCTTTTGTTATAATATTAAATTTCTATAATATGACAAATGATATGCTTCAACTTTTAAATAGTAAGTCTTTTGTCCAGAGTATGTTCAAGTAATTTTAGTAGGAACCAATACTGGCAAACGTATACGGTCGGGTCGAATCTTAAATACCTTCCATGTATTTAGTAAATAAAGACTCTATTTTGTAGGGGTCACTCCGGCAGGGGCCGTAGATCAGACATCTCACCCTTTTTTATTTTTGATAGGGTCATTTAGAGGGCAAGGCGGGGGAGGGTAGGAAAAAGGAAGGCCAGAGCACATCGCAGCTTTGTCATAAGAACTTTAAAATTTAATTTTTAAGAAATAAAGGCTTAAATTATACAATTTGTTAAATATTTATACTATTTTTCCATGTAATATGTTACTTCAATGGCATCGTTATTTCCACATACGGACGGTCGGACGGACATGGCTAGATCGTCTTAGATTTCATCACTGATCAAGAATATATATACTCTATGGGGTCTTAGAGGGATATTTCACTACGTTAAACACGGAATGACAAAGTGAATATACCCTCCAGTTCTTTTTTGGAGTGTATAAAAAAGGACCGGAACTATCTCCATTTCCGCAGTTTTTTCTTTATATGATTTGATTTCCGTACACTTCAAATTTTTACAATTTATTTTTATACGTTTTTTAAATTATTTAGTTTCACATCGACTTTTTTATTTCATAAAATCATTTACTAAATTTTTATCAAAATTATTCCATTTTTCTTTTGCATTTTATTTGGGACACTTTCATGTTTGTGTAGAATTTTTGAATAGGGGGATCTCCCTAAATATGAACTAATGTGTTTATAACTAAGACATTTGCTTCAAAGTGTGCGTTGACAATATCATATTAAAAGATCAATTATTAATTTTTTGGTATTAACTAATGCTTCTTCTGACTAATTAGTCATTTAATTTAATTAATGTAGTTAGTGAGAATAATTTATTTTGATGACTGACAGCCATGTTTGATAATATTTTATTGCTATAGATTTGTACTATTGTTGCAGAACAATTAAACATTGGCTGAAGTTAGATTTTCTTTTTTTATCAAAATTATATAAGTAATTTCTATGAACAGTAATGTTCGTAGAAATTATATTAACATTGTATTACAATAACATTGTTACCGCAAGCATTCCCAAACCATATGTTTTCTGTAAGTGTAGAAAAACACGAAACATAATGTAGAAATTGAAATTTCTCAAGTCCCATTACCGATCTGATTAGAAAACGTTCGTTCAAAACAGAACAGAGACAGACATAAAAAATGTGCCAGAGTGTCTTTCTCATGCTCAATAAAGAAAAATAAAAACCAACATTAATATTCTTTCTAGGTCATTTCAAAAGCAATGAAAATCTTGCTTCATTATTGTGTTCGATAATAAATTTTCTATAATATGAAATAAATTGCAGGCACTCTTCTTTTCTACATTTTACTTGTACGTTCTGGCAATAATGTTTATTAGCTACTGGGTGACTTGACAAGATTTTATATCTTACATACAGTACAATAAAATGAATCTCAAATTAGTTGGCAATTTCGTCCTTCAAACTGATATGCACATGTCTAAACAAATCAACGAGTCTAACAACCCTAAAGAAGTTTCCGTGATCTTTTTCTATACAAGTTTAACATAAAGTACGGGTATTGTTTATTGAAAAATTACAAAAGAATTAAGTAACTTGGATGAAGCAACCCTTTTTTGTTTTATATGCTTGTAAAGTAGTGACACACACTTGCACCATATCAACGTCCAACCAACAACCAACAAGCGACATTACGAATTAATAAAGGAAAACAAAAGGAAATGGCAAGAATAATAAAGATGAAAAAAGTATCTAGTGGTAATACTTTGATTTCTTCTTCGGCTGCAAGTTGGATTATATCACAGATTTGTTGAAAAAGGGGTTGGCGGCTCTAGAAGGGCTTTGCTAACGACCACACATATGTGCCACTACTGAATTATTAATAACTCTTGCGCATTGTTGTAGCTGTTGCAATGTTGTTTCTCTGCGACTCAATCAATATTGTGAAAACAACATATTTTTTTCAATGATTTTGCTGCTCTTGATGATGCCCCAATGATGAAATACTTAATGATGAATTGATTGCGTGTCAACAGATGAATTTTATTCAAGCTGACTTCTAGAATATGTTTCTATGATTTATGTTCTTTCTTTGGTTTTCAATTGTGTATAAATATTATATTTTATAGCCGATTATGTTTTATGTATTTTATGCTCTGTTTAAACGACAGACAAGTGCTTACTTTTGTTTTTTATACCATCCAAAAAAGAATTACAGGGTAAATTCACTTTGTCATTCCGTGCGTAACGCAGCGAAATATTTCTCTAAGACCCCATAAAGTATATATATTCTTGATCAGTGATGAAGTCTAAGACCATCTAGCTATGTCTGTGGAAATCACGATTCAGTCCAAACGAAAAGAGCCAGGCTGAATCGGGCCAGAGAGAAAAAATTTCCCCAAAGAGAAACTAAACCAACCGCTAAAAAACAACATAATTTTTAAAGTTTTTTTTATAACATTGTTAAGCAAATGATATACATATTTTTATGTCGACGAAGGTCCCAAGCGTTAAACTTGGAGTCAGAAAATCAGAAAACTCCATTTTTGAATCCGCCCATGGAAAAATAGTGTAAATATCTAAAAAATTCTTAAATACATTCCATCCTCGTCTGATCTTCCTCTGCTGTTTGCTGAAAGAGTTGAAGTTGTTAGTTGAATTTTGAACTGAAAGAACCAAAATAGATAATAAAGTGCCACAGTGTAATCAAACAACTAAATGTACCACAAATGTACGCTGACTATATTTTTCAACGCAAAAAAGAGGACATTTAGAAATGTAATCAAAATTGTATTTACTATTTATAGTGAATTGCATAATATGCAATATATTCTAGTCATGGCCGACTTACTTACATATATTAATGTTTTTTTAAACAATAAAATATGCCCAGAACGTAAAATTTGTCCAGAAATATTACAGTCATTTGATGAAAAAATTTTAATTACTGCACAATCCATTGTGATTATAACTTTTATTGTATTGAGAAAATAAAACTTTTAGTTTTAAGAAAAAAAAATTTGATAATCAAAAATAGGACAATTAAGGACTCTTCAATTTAAAAAAAGGAATAATTTAATTTTTTTTTAATCTAAGAGGATATTGTGTAAAAAAGGACTGAATAGTCACTGTATGCAAATGGCACAATTGTGCCACATTTTATATTTTTTCACGTTAGTTATTTACGATTGTGTTGCTTAAGATTTCGATTCTACGTTCAGTCATGAATATGTAGCGGTCACTCCCTGAGTGCTACTCCTACTAAACAAAAAAATAATTATACGAGTTATGTATGTATGTACATACAAAGAATCAATTCATTTTTAACATTTATGAGTTTTATATACCCACAAAATATATTTCCATTAAAACGCAGTAGAAAGATTAATATTCTGATGGAGTTTTTTAGATGAGATTTATTCTTCTTTTTTTCTCTTGAAAACAGCCACTCCTATTTTCCCGGTTTCTGAATTACTCTTAAATTTCTTAAAAGACTGCAAAATAAATAAACTTTATGGCATTATTGTTCCATTTTTAATTACAAAATTGCTTTACTTTATATATAGGCATTTCTATCGGAGAGCCAACCAAAAAAAAAATTAATATTATTATATTCTGATATTTTTAATTTTTTGTTTAAACCAAAAATTTTTTCATATCAAATAGAATAATTAATTTCCTGAAGAAGTCACACAAAGGAGTGACGAAATATTGAAATTAAGAATACAATTAAAATAAAGAGACCTGAAGCTTAAAAATATCAGAATATAATAATAATTAAAAAGAGGTCAAGAAACCAGAAGACTTTAAAAAAATGCATATATATTGTTAAAATTTCATTATTTCATATTAAATAAAATAGTCTATTTCTTGTTATAAGTTGCTACACACTATAAATTGAGTATTAAGTCTTTTGTTAGGAAATGTGAAGATATTTATGGGAAAATGCATGGTGATAACAATAAAAACAACATACGGAAAAATTGTACGTTCGCGACCCATACGTTCGCGACCGGTACTTAAACCAATTAAACAAAAACCAATAGAGATATTTTATAGTATAAATACTGAATAGAGACACTTTAATACAATTTTAAAATAAATTAATCACTCTTGCTGATTTTTATATTTCACTACTGTCAGCCAAAGTTGACTTCTATTTTGCGTACGTTCGTGGCCACGTGTTTATAACTATTAGTACGAAAACTTAAATTCGATGAAATCCATCTTTTGCACTAAACATAGAGCTACCAAAATGCTATTGAATCGCAAAAAAAAATTCTAGAAAAAGTTTCGTTTTCTATATTCTTTGTACATCAAAAACGTACGTTCGTGACCCCTGGAAATGCCCATATAGTATCTTAATTACACTAAAGTGAAATCAGCAGTAAACATAAAGAAACAATTATGTATGTTAATAATAATTGTAACATATAAGAGCTGCTATTTCTTTAATAGACATTGTAGCATTTAAAATATTTTAATTCATCGTCTAGTACATGTCTTTTGATATTAGGATAAAAAAGCAATACCAAGAGTCAACTTCAAGCACGTCCATACACACACACACACACACAAACATACATCTATGAGATATTTTAACTAAATATTATTGTTTGCAAATTAATAATTTACTTATTTAAATTCTTCAAGTTTTCAACAGCAACAATTGTGTAGAATATTTTGTGTCCAGTTTATATCCTAACAAACAAAAAAACACTTGCAGCTCATAAACAAGAAGTAATAAAAATTTTATGGAAAAAAACATCTTGTTAATATGATTGAACAAAAACAAAAATCGTAAAATAACAAACAGTTTTTATACTCGTAGTTACCACTTTATTTAAGTTGTGGCATTTTGTTCATTACACATTCTACAAACATACTTTAATGACGTTTGTCTTCGTTTTCTGCTCCATGCTGGCCCCTTTCACGTTCCAACTGGCATTTTGGGTATCTAAAAGTTGCATGTAAATATGCAATAATTTATTTTTAATTGCTCCCCACTTGTTTTTCGTTCTGTAAACGCATGCCAGTCGGTTGAACTGGATGCAGGTATTTGAAAAATCCGACTGAAATTAACTCTCAGCATACGAACATGAGATATTATTAAAATTATTACTCATATTAATAATAATATTTCTATAGACATTATTCTTTTGCATTCAACAGGTAAATTGAATATAAATTAATGACTGTATAATTGGAACTCAGATTCAATTATGGTCGAAATAATATGGATAAATAATGTAAAAAGATTTTTTTAATATCAAACATCCTACTTTTGCCACAGGCAATCGGCAACCATATTTTGAACTTGTTTTTTTTTTATTACAAAAAGGGAAGAAGTATGAAAAAGATTGCAAAGACAAGTGTTGAGTTTTAAGTTTTTAGTATGGGATAAGTTGCCAAGCATGTAACGTGGCAACTGTGAATATTAACAGCATAATTTGTTGACAGCCATTAACTCACATCAGAAAACATTTTCATATGTGCTAAAAGATTGTTTCAATAACATGGAATTAATGATTAACTAATAAGATAAAATATGATATGATGTCACACAGCGTAAGTTAAAAAATAAAAATAGGAGAACAGTCAGTCTGTAACATCAGGTTTGATTTGAACTTTACATGACTACAGTAGAGGTGCAGTACAACTTAAATATGACGTTGGCATATCGTAGTATTAACTTGCAAGTGCCATTAGATAGGAATTCTTAATAAAAATAACTCGAATTTAATAAAACTGCATAACAAATAATTTGCAGATTGCAGATTTGAACTTGAGTCCAATAAAAGAATTCTTATCTCATTAATAAGTTCGACAAATAAAATGTACATTAATATTTTTCATTTTTATATTTATTTTTTATATTGCTGTGGGCTCCAAAATATATGCAATACATAACACAAGAGGTGTTATGTACCACATACAGATAATACGACTTCCAGAATACCAATTCTTTTTTTCACATATTTTGGTAGTCCAAGATTTTTTTTACAGATTTTTCAATTTTCGTTAATTTTTGGCTATTTCAATCGGAAAATTTTTTCAAAGAAATTGTAAAATAATTCTTTTACATGTTTAAGTATTTACGAATCTGAATTGATGGTAGACTTTATTTGAAGTAAAAATATTTTTGCAATTTCAATACATTGAAACCAGTATTTAGGGTTTTAGATTTCAGCATTTTTTTCAGACTTCATGGCTCGCGATACAAATGAATAACATTCCGCAGAATCAAGAAATGAAACAAATTTTCGGAATGAAATATTCTTCCAATTCATTAGCTAACTCCGTTCATGATATTAAAAATTATATCATTCCGAAAAATTGTTTCGTTTATCGATTTTTTAGGAACCAAAATACGGAATAATTTCTTTCCCGAAACTCTGTGAATCGTAAGAGTTCCTGAAACTCTCTAAAATCGTTCAATTCAAAATTTAACAATAGCTAATTGCACGCTAAATATTTTATATCCATTTAATACCTAATAATATATAAAATAATATAATAAACTTACCTGACTATTATCAGCTTCATTAACAGCATTTTGCACAAATTTGTCGTCTACACAACCGTAAAACGATGTAACGCTCACGTAATTACAATAGAAAGTACACGAAATACAACAAAAATCATGCAATAAGCAAACAATTGAATCGAATCACAATTAACGAACGGCACAATATGAAATAATCCTTCAATTGACTTTAAAAGTTTACACGCTAAAACAATTCCAATTACTAAAGTCACTTTAATGAATGAATTCGATCTATGAATCACTGAATTGTAAAAATGAGAAAAAAATTTAAAAAAAAAAACACTATTAAACTTTACATTAATACAACGAAAAAACATAAAAAGTTTAGCCAGTCAAGCACACACTACAGAGACATACAAATCGAAGTCAGTCCACAAATAAAACTGATTGCAATGCAGTCGTTTGTTAAAGTTCTTATATGGCTTTTCATAAAGGAAGTTTTTCCTCTGTGCTTTTTTTTTCTTCTTCTAACGACGAGTTTGAAGTGCTTGTATGAGAATTTTTATATATATTTGTTTTATTTCATTGTGCATTTGTTATTTGGTGTGCTGCGTTTAGTTTTCTTGCACTGCTGAAAAGCAAAAAAAAACAAAAAAAAAAAAAAAAGACAGCAACTTTACACGTTCGGAATGTCAATTTTACTTAAAAGTCCATGTTAAATGACAGTGGGTGCAAAAATGTTCTGATAACGGGAATAAATGAAGAGATCACATACTATGCACATATTTATGTACTATACCGACATATTTGGCATAAAAACAAGTTTACTAAGTTGTACTTTTTGTTATATAATTCTAATAATTTGTTTAATGTGCAAGTAAATTACAGCAAGTCCAGTCCAATACTACAACGTTTACAAACCTAAAAGCTTTTTTCAAAGGAATTTGTTCTGTTTTTCTGCCCTATAAATGAAATGTTGATGGAGATTTTTCGTTACTGGGATGGTGTTTAAAGAAAATGGGATAGTTTCTTTTCTATTTTTACAGAGAATAGAGGTATATCTTCTAGTTTTCTATTTCATGTACAAATTTCGTTTGTAAAATATATAAAGAAAGAAAAACATCAAAAGCGGTATCAAAGAAGAATTGTTCGCCAGATAATATACAATTGAAAATAAAAAAGAACAATAGACGGCAGGACCTAACAAAGTTAACGAAATTGTTGGAAAATGAGTTTAAGTGGAAGGAAAATCCATCCCTTATTTTCGAATAAATTCCATATACATACATATAAGATGAAGAGTAGATCAACTTGTCTTAGCAATTTCAAAAACATCAAATTCAATGATGCAAGACTATTTGCACAGGACAGTGAATAGGGCCTACAAATATATATTTATACCATTTTTTGCTTAAAAATGCTTTCTTCGAAAGTACGCTACACATTTTTATCGAAAATAACGCAGTTTTTCCTCTGGAAATACGAGTATTTGACCCTCTGTAAGAGTTAGAGTCTTGAATCAACCAAACTTTGATCAGCATATTTATTTACATATTTTAAAAAATGTTTTCCGACAAAGATGAACATCTCAGTGCATAATCATTTCGAGTACTTTGAATCCGTTGGAGTTAATCATTTTTCGATCAAAAAATAAAACAAATAACGTTTTCTTTATAGTTTCTTTCGTATTCTTGTAAACTAACAAATCTCCCTGTCACAGACCAGATGAAGCAACTTCAACTTGTTCACCCAACTCACAAGTTGATTTTTCCCATGTTTTTTGAAACGAGATTTTTGGTGCTTCCTTGCGATTTTCCTTTTTTTATATATTTTTTTTGGTCTTTACAGAGTTATTGTGACATTGAAATAATATATATATATATATATATATATATATATATATATATGAAATAATATATGTAAATATATACATATATATACATATGTATATATATATATATATATATATATATATATATATATATGAAATAATATATGTAAATGTATACATATATATACATATGTATATACATATATATATATATATATATATATGTATATATATGTGTGTAAATATATATATGTATATATGTATATATATATATATATATATATATATATATATATATATATATATATATCGGAATACTTGTTATTTCATTTGATATTTCATTTCAATGTTACAATAACTCTTTATATAGTGGGGGCTCAATTTTCGTGATGTTCGACTATAGATAACAATAGGCAATATTTTAACATTAAACTATTTTTAAAAAGTCTGAATATTTTTTAAAATTTATTTACAGTAATTTTTTCGTTTTATATTTCTTGTTAAAAGGCGTATTTTTATCAAAGTTATCATCTACAGATCCAATGCATTCTGTTGGTGCTATAGAAAAGCGTATGTTAAACAAATTGTATGGTATAATTATTTCTAAAAAAACTTGCTTGCGAGAGTTTATTTATAAACAATTTATTTACATGATTAAAAATAGATTACAAAAGTATATTTTTCATATAAAGTAAGTTGCAATCCAGGTTCAATTTTTGGATTTGCCAAAATAAAATAAATCTGTTTTATGGAAGAAAATGAAAAGTTATCATGAATTGAAATTAAAACTGATTCTTAAATTATCGTACGAACTAGTGTATGTTTTCAAATAGTAAATATTATTATTTTAAAATTTTTAATTGATATTTAGGATTTAGTTCAATAATGATCTACATACAGCAATTGAAAAGATATAAGCGAAATGAAAAACAAGTCTATAAAAAATTATCTTTAAAAAATGAAAAGCTGGCAACGCTGTTATAAGAATAAAGTAAATCGATTTTAACTGTAGCGCCTTTACTTCACGAGGATTATTTGTGATGTTATTTTTATTCTTTACTTAATACGGGATATAGTTTGTTTAATAAAAGCATTACGCCTACATGAAAAATAATATAAAGTGACTGAAGTTTTAATTACGAGTAGATTCAGACATTTTACATACACATATAAAAACACATATGGATGTATTTTTAGATGATTCTTTGATTGCAATTATTTCGAATTCGCGATTCAATTTCAAAAAATATTGGCTTATGTCATGGAGCTATTGATCGCACTCTTGGTACTAAACGACTTATTTTACACCCTACGATTAGATATTAGTGATTATTTTTTTCGATTAATTAAATATGGAACGAATATTTCTGAAATATTTAACAACTTCAACATTATAATTTTTGAAACAATTGTATTCTGCTAAATATTTTGCGAAACTCTTTTAAATTTTGGAGCTCTTATACAAGATTCACTGGGTATTGGCATATAAAAGATATTTTTGACCTCACATAGAAGATATTTTTGACCTACAATCTGTGTACCATATTAATCTCTTTTCAGTACTGAAATATTCTAAATTTTACATTCATATTTTATGAAATCTAAAATATTACTAAACTCCGGATTAAAGGCAGTTCATTCTTGGATTTAATATGTAGCCTAAAAAATTTTGTTCGCAATTGAATGGGACACGCCATTCTGGATGGAGCATCATGTGTAGCATCGATGTGGAGGAAATAAACGGGATGAAAAGAAAGCTATCACCCTAAGCTTTTGTTTAAAATATTACAAATTTATAAACAAATTTTTAAATTTTAGCTGAATTACTTGGTTATTTACTAGCGATAAGTATTATAGCGATTCTAGGAATCATATAATTTATTAATCGATTAATAATTATTCGTTTGAATTTTTGTAATTTTTTTAAACATTGTCGCTAAAGCCACTTAATCGCTGCATATTGATTTTGCGGCATGCAACAGTATTTATAGGATTTTTTTTAATCAAAGCCTAAAATGTATATCTCATTCACACGATTTCTAAAGGAAGTTGCGATCTTTATGATTGCAGATATATATTAACTAGAACTTACGGCTGTGACAATTTTTCTCCAAATTCCAGAAAAAGCAATTTATAGCCTATAAATTTCACTATCACTCCTAATAAATCTCCTAAAAGTTATGCAACAGAAAAGTATATTTTTGTCGACCCGTGTTATTTATTTGCTATCGTTTGCAGTAATTTCTATTCAATATTTTCATGTCATCTAAAGTGTCCACTTTATTGGTATTGTAGGTTTTATACTTTGTATATTTATCACTCTCACGGAAATCTAAAGATAAATTTAAATTTTTATGTCTGTTTATAATAATCACATTAATATCATCATTGCATTCACACAAAGCCAAACATGCAAAAGAAAAAAAGCAAGAAGAACAAACTCCTTTTTCTAATAAATTTATATTTGCACACACCCGTTTAACGTTGTTTTTAACACGTTTTTCCTTATATTGTTTTTATTTTTTTTATATATTTTGTGGTTTTTTGGTATTTGTTTTCCACGAAAAACTAGAACATTTTACAGTACGATGTCAACTTTAAAAAAAAGTCATCTGACATGTTTTAAAAGGAGCAACCAGAACAGTAAAGAAAGAACACACTAACACGTTGTAATGTTGCCGTTAAACTGACACGAGTTGCAAGAAATAAACTTCAATATGCAACAAATCGCATTTAACGTTGCCTCTGTCTGTTCTACACTTTTTGTTTTTTGCACACCACAGTACAAGAATACGAGTACACCGAACTGAAGTGAACTAAACAAAACTGAGCCACACTGCGCAATCGCATCAAATATCTCATACGTACGCACACGATAAAATCTTGTCATAGACTGAAGCCTTTGCATGAATTGTCCGAGCTTATTTACTGAACTTCACCAAGTTGTCTTCTTATACCGAGCATTTGGCTGAGGCTAAAATATATTTTGTAAAAAAATAAATAAAAACCAAAACAAATAAAGTAAAACAGAATAAATAAACTGACTTTGGTTAGTGTTCTTGCTTTAGTGTCGCTGGCTGCAAAGTCTGTTCTTTTTGTTTTTAAGTCATATAAAGAGTCAGGAATCATAATTTCATGTACTGTAAAGAGTGGACACCAAAAGGAGAACAACAAATTGAGAAATTTGTTTTAATAAAAGGTGGACGGACAACACTGTGAAAAATATTAAATTTTCTAAACTAACTGCCCACCCCAGAGTATCACTAGATATCGTCCTGTCGCTTACATATTAAATTATGCAACAAAAACAAATTCTAAAATTTTCGATCTCTAGTGAGACCGTTGGACAACCAGTAAATCTATATTTCTTCGTAGTACGAGAAATCTTAAGCAAAAATTGCTAAAGGACGAATCCTGTTGTACCAGTACAAAAGCAAGATCAGCACTATGAGGACGGATGACCCCTACATGTGGAATGCATTGCGCCGGATCTAGAAAGAAAAGGATAGCATTAAGAGAACAGATGAAGGAAGGTGTGGAGATAGAGATTTTTTTTTGCTATTTGAACCTTGATGACTTCATTACATCAATTTTATAAATATGCATCGACTATTAAAAATTGTATGAAAAAGCTTCCATGGAAGACTGGATTCAGACTACAGTCGCAATTCATACCCCAATACAATGGCAAAGAAAGCGAAGTGATTCTAGAGTACCAGGTTAGATCTCAGCTTCGTCATTAAAGCTTAGAAATTTTATTTTTAAGGAATGTAGGCTTAAGTAAAACAATTTGTTAAAATTTTACACTATTTTTGCATATAATAACGCCCACTAAAGGGGGCGGGGTCCAAAAATTATTATTTTTGGACCCCTTTAATATAAAAATATATCATTTGCTTGACCAAATTATAAAAAAAAATTTAAAAATTATGTTGTTTTTTAGAGGTTGTTTTAGTTGTTCTTAGGCGAACATTTTCCCCTCTTGCCCGATTTAGCCCATTTCCGAACTTAACATATGCTATCCTTCAAGATATATTTATACCAAATTTCAAGAGTATAGCTCTTTTCGTTTGGACTGAATCGTGATTTCCACAGGCGGGCGGACGGACGGACATGCTCAGATCGTCTTAGATTTCATCACTGGTCAAGAATATATATACTTTATGGGGTCTCAGATGGATATTTCGCTGCGATAAATACAAACGGAACGATAAAGTGAATATACCCTCCATATTCTTTTTTGGAGGGTATAAAAACAAATTCAATTAAAACAAAATAAAATATTCAATTAATTTATAAAAAACAAAGTGAAAATGAATCACTGTCTGCTGAGTCCATAGTGGCTTCCTTTCACAAAAAATTGGTCCAATGTTTACTGAGTAGTTATTTTTTTCAACGTAAATTAAAATTCCTTGTAGCAATTGATATTCATAGCTGCCGCCTGGGACACTTTAAAAATCCTTCCGCTGTTAGTAAAAATAAAACGCTGAACATAAAACTGTATTAAAATTGCGTTGATATTCAGTTAGAAAGTTAATACCCGAAATTTGATTGCATGGCGCAATTATGTAGAAACAAAAGTCGTTGCCAAGAACAAAAAATTTAAGACTCGAACCCAAAACAACACTTCTTGGGAAATCTAACGACGCACAGTGAAAATTAGTACTAATTCAGCAGCGACGCTACTTCGAAATAACGCAAAACGAAACGATGCATAGCGAAGTATTGCTGCAATAGACTTGAAAATTATTTTAAACTATCGTAGATCTTTTCTAATATATTAAAAGTAGAATCGTTTTGACGACTTCGAACATATTTCTGCGAATTCTTACGAGCGTACACAATATTACTACCATGATATACAATTCTTTAAGTGCATCAAACAGTTTTTATTCTCTTTTAAAACACAATTTATGCTCAACGAAACATATGAAACTTTAACAGCAGTTGCACATCACCTGCGACCGTATCACTATTCCCAGTTTTATTTCATTCATACCTTAATCCTAATTTGCAACTTTATATCGCCAAAAATCCATGAGATATATTATACATATATATATATATATATATATATATATATATATATATATATATATATATATATATATATATATATATATTATACATATATTATACACATATATATATTATACATATATATACATATATATATATATATATATATAATTGGGGCACTCAAATGGTATGCTATCATGTCATATTGTCCTAATACAGTATTAAGCTGTTTTAGAAATATTTTTATGTCATACACAATAATTATTATTAGTGAAATGCTTTGCAAAGTAAATTTTGCAAGGTACAATTGCACAGATGCCGTCTTATGCCTGCAATTTTTTTAACCCGATTATCCCTTAGTATGACTGATTGTAAATGACATGCCTTCATATAAGAAGTAGATTTGCGGGTGTCAATTAATTTTAACTGGAAAAACTACTACAAATCGCGAAAACGGGTCTAAAACCGAAAAATAGGCTGACAAAAATTTGAATACCAGAAAAATATAAATAATGTTGCGAAAATTAGCCACATTTAGCATAAACATTTTGCAATTGGAAATTAATTAAATAGCGTTGTAAATAACTAACACTATAAACATAGGAAATTTTGTAAATTAATTGTATTATGAAAATATTGAGATTAAGAAAATATATAATTAGCGGATATATCAAAAATTTGCAAAAATTTAAATTAGACCGGGTCTGCGATAAAAAAATTTTAAATCGTAAAACATTTCCCCTGATTGTGCAAGACGTTGGCGTTCACGCCTCTGTCGTATTTCAGATTAAAGAAAACTGCGTGTATGCTTCTTTAATCTTGTACAAAAAACGACTGCGGCGTAAACGCCAACGCCTTACACAATCAGGTCGATTATTTCCTTTTTTCATGGAATAAAATAACTTTTAGCGCGTAGTGTATTTTGAAAATGGCAAACAATTTATTAATTATTTACAAACAGTTTTCTACAATTTAAAAAATTCGTTTATGTATATACTCGAAAAAAAAGATTTGTTTACTTAAGGC
>OX637532.1:127054486-127084486 GCA_951800035.1 Linnaemya tessellans | reverse complement strand
GTTGCATATGCGGCTCAAAGAACTGAACAGAACTGATTGTGGAACAGTCGTTGCTTCCGCAAAAAGTTTCTATTTGGTGCGCATAATGATCTGAAGCTTTCACTGGGCAGTATTTTTTCGAAAATTATCCTGGAAGAACCATTACCGTTAATTAAGAGGCCTATGGCAGTATTGAAGATTATAATTGTAGGATATGAGGTTTCAAAAAACCCCACCAACGCAAAAATTGCTGAGAAATTCCCAGAATGTGTAATTTCACGTTTTGGCGACGTCAATTGGCAACTGAGAAATGCCATCTGATGTCGCAAGACTTTTTTATATATACCATCCAAAAAAGAATTGGAGGGTAATATTCACTTTGTCATTCCGTTTGTAACGCACCGAAATATCCATCTGAGACCCCATAAAGTATATATATATTCTTGATCAGTGATGAAATCTAAGACGATCTGAGCATGTCCGTTCGTCCGTCCGTCTGTGGAAATCACAATTCATTCCAAACGAAAAGGGCCAGACTCTTGAAATTTGGTATAAATATATCTTGAAGGATAGCGCAGATTAAGTTCTGATATGGGCTAAATCGGGCTAGAGGGAAAAAAGTTCCCCTTAGAAGAACTAAACCAACCGCTAAAATACAACATCATTTTTAAAGTTTTTAATGTAATTTTGTTAAGAAAATGATATATATTTATATCAAAGAAGGTCCAAAGCGTTAAACTTGTAGCCATAAAATAATTTTTTTTGGACCCCGCCCCTTTTAGTGGGCGTTATTATATGCAAAAATAGTGTAAAAATTTGACAAATTGTTTTACTTAATCCTACATTCCTTAAAAAATAACATCTTTAAATTTTAGTGACGAAGCTGAGACGTAACCTGGTACTACTCTGCCCTACGCCCTCCTGCCCTTTGCCCCCTAAATGACGTTATAAAAAAAATTAAAAAAATTATGTATGAATTTTTATTAGTCGAACTTTCTTATGTAAATCGTTAATTTTATCAACGGGCTTAAGTTCGAATCTGCAAGACTGCAAACCATTTTTTTATTATTTTATTAATAAATGAATTTGTTTAAATTCTATTTTATTAATTTATATTAAGATTGGAATATTAAGAATATTTTTCAATAATCATCAAACCAGCAGAACGGATCAGTACTGATTTCGAGGCCGCTACGCCATCTCATCAGCGTTCTTTGTCCTCGAAAAAAAAAATGTAAATAAATTTTACATATAATTATTCCGAACATTTATTTTTGAAGTTTTATGGCAAAGGTGAAATGTCCCCCATGGCCCTTGCCAGAGAGACCCCCAGCAAAATACAGTTTTAATAACCTCCAAAAAGTACATATGTTCTTGATCAATTATGAAGTCTGAGACGATCTAGCAATGCCCATACATACGTTCGTCTGTGGAAAACTTGATATAGTCTATTTTTGGACCCCGCTACGTTTGTTGGGCGTTGACGTACGATATTATATGCAAAAATAGTGCAAATATTAAACAATTTTTATTTCTTAAGCCTATAAGAAGCTGAGATGTTCTCTGATCTTGCAGAGGTGAAACGTCTCCCCTACGGCCCTTCCCGCAATTACTCTGTCAAAATAGAGATTTAAAATTGGGTACAGAGATGTCTTAAAGGAACTCTGTCCCACGAAAGTTAAACATTTTAAATTTACTTACTAAATATTTGGAGGATATTTAAGATTCGACCCGGTCGAATATAACGTTTTTACTTGTTAATTTTAATTTAGTATTTTTTTTTTTTTAAATCGGACCAGCACTCAGCACACCATATGCAGTGCATTGTGCCGGAACTAGATAGTATTGAGGGGACAGATGAAAAAAATATGAGAAGATAGAACATTTTTTGTAGCTATTTGGACCTTTCACATCGCCGGCTAATTTTTTGCTGCAGGTCCGACGAAAAAGAATGTTGTTCGTCTGCTCTTTAGTACAAGATAGTGTCAATCGCCCCCCGGTACCCTCCGCTTTATAGTCTCGTGTTAACTACTTCAGCCAACTAACTAACGTTGGAGGATTTGAATGCCAACATTCGTCAAGTTATTGCCGAGAAACTGCCCGATAAAGCCGTCGAAGACTACCTCAAGAGGATCGCCTGCTGCAACCAATCTAATGGCGTCCATTTGAATGACATTGTATTTAGAGCATAATGACAAGGTCCAAACATTTTAGTTAAATAAAAGTTTTATAGAAACTGTGTCTGTATGTGTGTTTTATTTAACTTTGCTTTTGAAACCGAAAAATTGATTACCTGCTGTTAATTGTAAATTATTTACTTTGAATCGTGCTTTATTTCGTTTTGTTTGTGGTCAGCAATGATAAAATTATGAGCATAAAGACAGGTTTTTATTCAATTATTTCTATTTTAAAGAAAGTTGCCGTTTTGGTCATATCGTATTGGATCACAATAAATAGATTTTTTTTTGTTACTAATGGGAAAACTGGGGATTTTATAGGTTTGCTATATATCAGGTGGGTCATATATCGGTTTAAATTTGAAACACAGGTTATTCCGAACATGGCAATACTTGTGTCATTCTATTCTGTCATAAAATTCAGTACACCAAAACCTGTTTTTACGCGTTTTTTTACGCGAATTTGAAATAACACGTTTTTTTTTTAAACAAACTTAGCCGTTTTTGTACGGATTTACTATTTTAGAATCATAAAATGAAATAAAATAAACACTCTGTGTATACTATTGAACTAAATCTGTGCGTTTTTAGAAAATTATACAATGTTATAGGCATATGTAGGTTGCTGAATCAATCATATGTATATTTTGTCATTTTGTATATACACTTAAATACATACATAATATTTGTGTTTTTTACACGGTATCTTTTGGAACGTATCTACCGTGTAATGAAAGGTTTGGGTGTATATTATCTCCGCTAAACAAAATGGATTACTTTACGCTTGAGCAACGTTAGAATTTATTGGAAATATATTTCCAAAACAGAGACCATTGATCGGAAATTGCAAGAAAATGACCAACAGTGTCCGGTATAGCCAAGTTAATTGATAAAGTTCGTGAAACTAGTTTCGTCGAATTTTGTGCAGGAACAATTGTACTTCACAACAAAAAAAAATAAATTTGGAAAACTTCAAACCGTTTTTACTTTACTGCGTTTTTAAATTTGAACTTAATTTTTTTTTTTTTAAATTTTAACCCCCATATTCATAAAAAATAAAACGTATTTGAAATCTGTTTCAAGAAAATTTTGTATGAAATTTTTTTTTATTAAAATACATTTCAAACTCATTTTGAATTTTATGAATACCGGGGTAAATGTTCCACTCATCACTAAAGATTTGTATTTAAGACTAGAAGTTAACAAGTAAGAACGTTTTATCTTAGACCGGGTCGAATCTTAAATACCCTTCTAATATTTGGTAAAAAAAATTCTATTTTGTCGGGGTCACACCGGGAGGAACCGTGGGGGAGACATTTCACCTTTGCCATAGAACACTAAAAACTAAATTTCTTTTGATAAGGTCGTTTAGGAGACAAAGGTTGAAGGAAGGTAGGGCAGAGGAAGATCAGAGAACATCTCAGCTTTCTCATAAAAATAAAATTTTTAAGGAATACTTGAAAAATTACACTATTGACCCAGAGCCTAAACTACACAAGATTAAGAACTTAATTACAAAATAAAGTCGAACCAAATATTTTTTTAACGATTTGTTTTAATCAGCAGCGAAATTCAGATAAAAATTTCTCAAATCAGGCAACACTGATACATGAAATATCAATTGTATATGTTATCAAATTTGTGCTGAAAAGCTTTCACACGTGTTTTAATGGACAATATCTCTCAACATACGTGTCTAAACGGTGATCTATAATCAAGAACAAACGTTTGTTGGTATCGTTGGCAATAATTTAGTGTAAAAGATACTGATAACATCAATATGAGAATTCAACGTATCTGCTTAATTCACAAATCTTTTTCTATCATCTAAAATCGTATTCGACCATTATACCTAAGCCTAACTTTTTTGGTTTGAATTTCCTTGTGCCTTGGAATATTTATCATGTTTTTGTGAATTTCAAACAAAAAGTTTCGAACAATTAGCCTATAAATCTTAATTCAATTTAATGCAATATAAATGTTTGTTAAAAAAAAATACTTACGTCTTTTCATTTGCCATTAATTTGTTCGGTTAAATTAGAAGAAATTTTCTGTTAAATGGTGCCACTTAAAGGTTAATCATACACTAAGAAAGAGAGTTTAACCAAACTTCCGCTTAAAATTAAAGCTAGTTTTTAATGCCACATTGTAAAAAGGTCCGCAAGAACAGTAAACTATTTGTTAAGGCCGAGACACATAGAATCCGTCATACGTTATACGTCGCCTTTTTCAACTGACAGCTGAGTTGAAATACATGCTTTCTTATGTGAGTTGTCACATTCAGTACTTCTGCGTCAAACAGCGTTGCCAAATGTGCAGATTTATCTGCATTTGACAGTTTTTCTAAGCATTGAGCAGTTTTGCAGTTTTTTTCTTTAAAAACCAGTTTTTCTGTAAATTGTGCAGATTTTGCAGTTTGTACATTTTACTTTTTTACTATTAATTTTGTTATTTTAATTCCAATTTCTGAAACCATAATTTTACCCCATTTGCTTAATATAACAGTGGCAAGGTTTAACTTTACTTTTTTATACGAGTATGTAATTATCACATACATCTTTTTGCACCCCTGACCACAAAGCAAGTTGAATTTTACCAAGGTGTATATTGCAGGTGGGAGCACGAGCTCGCTTGCCTAACCTGATAAAACGTCAAACTTAGTAGTGTCGTTTAACGATTTTTGCAACTGTTAAGGTAGTTTCTACAATAAGTGTTCTATTTTTGTAGAAATGGTTGTACCTGTTAGATAGATATGCCTTGTGTTTTTCTATGTACATACAAATAAATTTAAATTTTTAATTATTGGTTTCAATATAAATATGAGAACGACATCGACTTGTCGAGATTCTGGAACAGGCAGTATTATATCTGAATAATAATGAACTCTTTTTGCTTATTTAAACCCTATGTACCTATATATTTTTTATTAAAATGAATTGCTTTGTTATATGTAGATGTATATCATATTTAAATTGTTTTGTTATGTTTTTGGTTTAATAAAAAATATGAAAAAAAACTATATATTTTTGTGAATTTTTTATGTGAAGTTTTTTTACGTGAAACCCAGTTTTTTTTTCTAAAGTTGCAGTTTTTTTATGAAAAAGTTATGGCAACGCTGGCGTCAAAGCAAAGTACGAAAGTTGGCCAACTTTTAACTTTTAACGTACGTTGAATACTTTGACAGAAATCGATGAGTTTTTCAAATTGTTTTAATTAATTTTTTTTATTGTGTGTTCAGGAAAAATTAAATAATATACAAAAAAATTTTATAAAATATATAAATTTAACATAAATAAATAAAATGGAGGACATATAATTGATTTAATATCCGTCAACAAAGTACTCATTGTGCCAGCCTTTTCCGTCAGTACGTTCATGTCAGTTGACAAAGGCGACGTATAACGTATGACGGATTCTATCTGTCTCGGCCTTAAGTTGGATAAGAAAAAATATTGTAAAAAATTAAAAGTTTGTGATTTTTGAGAATTTTTAAAAAGTCCCGATTTACACTATGTAACTTTAGTTGCAGCAATTCTTATTTTGTGTGAGAGTCCTGAAATAGGAATATATACCATTTGTATGCCTTTCTCGCTCTTCCTCACTAAATATCAAGAATTGCTGCTACAAAAATTGCATAGTGTAAACCGGGACTGTAATAAAAAACTGTGATAAAAATGCCCGCAATATCCGTAATTGCAGCTGCAGAAGAAAATAAAATAAATGTAGAACAAATACGATATTCTGTTTGTGGCTTTTCAAAGTTTTACGTGCTGCCACTAGAGTTTTTTTTCTTAGAAAAACTTACTAGAATAAGAGTACGGCAACACTAAATAAACAAATTACGTATATTCTTTTATCTTTGAGGAAGTATTTAGAAAAATTTAAATATTTTATTAAATCTGAATCAAAGAAAATTTATTTTAGAAAAAATAAACAAAGAAACGACATAATTTACGAATAAAAAGGTATCATGAGTACTTTGTAAACCATGAAAATGCTTAAAATATCAATTCCATATAGAAAAAAGAAAGTGGTGTCATTACGAAAAAAAAAACAAATTTCGGAATACTTTTTCCATAGAAGCAAAATGCGGAATCAATTCCACTTCCGAACGGAATTTATCTCTGTGACAAGACTACAATATGTTTGTTTTAAGTAAATATTTATACCACAATGAAAAGTATTCATGCTTATGCACATACTTTTTTTTAATACAGGTTTTATTGTGGGCTTGAACTTTTCTTAAAGTTCAAGAATCTACTACATATTTCATCCTACGATGTTGTATTATTTCCTGCTATACACTCTTTTCATAGCATTCCGCCAAATTCCATTGACTTTTATTGCTAAAATATTTATTTAATACACAATTTCTGCTCTGTGTGTTTTTTTTTGTAAGCGAAAAAGCTACACAATCATAGTTTAAAAAAAAAATAAATAATAAAACAGCTCAGACCAAATTAAGAAATCTTAATGAACGCATTAATTTTTTGAAAATATATTTTGCAAGGATATATTTTGTATCTATGTAATGTCCTGTATTGAAAATTCGGTAGGCATGCCTGCGTTGTACGTCAATGTTCCGACTGCACAACTTGCATTGATATGTCTGTTTCCTTTTCGAGGGTATTTTCAAACACTTTAAAAATGAAAATCACGAAAATTATTTGCTTAAATCATTGATTTATTATTTCAAGAACTTGCAGCTGCAATTTAAACAACATATTGCGTTTGTTTCAATGCGAGTACAGTGTTGCCAAATAGGTGTTGTCTGCAATAAACTCCAGGTTAAAGGGTAGTGAAAAATTAGGCTATTGGCGGAATATAATTTTTTTATCTAAAATACATGGAGTTGAAGTGCACCACAAGGACTTGTTGATCCTCTCTCAAAATATTATATCTCATACTCAATAGTAAATTTGTTACCATCTTAACTTGTTTCAGCATTATGTATAACCAAAAAATGTGAAAAAAATTTTGCGCGAGATTAAAAAATGTAAACTTTGGAAGTTTTAGACAATTTAGAATACCTTAGATCACGAAATAGGTCTAAGAAAATTTATAAAAAAAGGAGAAACCCGCATTTGGAGTACAACGATGAAGAGTTTCGTCTTAAATATAGATTTTCCAAAGAAAACTCCAAAAAATTGATAAAACTGGTGCAAGCCGATCTTAAAGGAAAGGGTAAAAAAACGGAGGTTGCATTCCTCCATATATACAAGTTCTAGAGGCATTGAGATGTTGGGGTCGCAATAATGTACAAGATGAATTATTGAACAGGGTATGAATTGTATTCCAGACATCTCTCTTCTTCTTATTTGTGTTTGTGTCGATTGTAGCGTCCTCAATGATGTCCAGCTTGTCTAAAACGATCTGGGAAAGTAAAAAAAGATTTTATATTATTCGACATTTGCACTAAAATTTCACTAACTTACCTTTTCATCGTGTTGCCAATTTACTGCTCTTTTTGTTTGTTTTTCTTTTTTTATTTCTTTCAATACAATTTCAACTTCTTCCATTTTTAGCTATAAAATCTTTTAATTTATGTTCTTGTATTTGCAACTTTTATTTTAATTTGGCGGAAAAACAAACATATGTTTTTAATGTCAAATTCAGGGATGATATAACCAAAACCAGTAATTTTACTAGTGGCATCACTCGTTTTCAGAGGTGATTTTTCAAAAGTTAGCAGACGTAGATAAATCGCTTATAAATAAACATTTTGACAAGAAGCTGCTAAGTCAAATTTATATTCTAACTGGCAGCTATTTGGCTACAGTTTATAAACAGTTGCTAATTTTTGGTTATACATAATGCTGTTTGTATTTATGTATGCTAATCTTCTAACCTTAAGTTTCTATGCGATTTTGTGAGTATGTTTGGCTCATTATACATAGAACTCTATAGTTGGCATCTGTTTTCGATACAGAATTGTTTCGTAGAATTTTTATAACCTCCAAAAAAGAATTGGAGGTTATATTCACTTTGTCTCTGAGACCCCGTAAATTAGGGGTCAGGGGCTGACCTCTACATATGCAGTGCATTGCGCCGGAACTAGAAGGGAGGGGATAGTATTGCGGGGACAGATGAAGAAAGATAAGGAGGTCTCATCTATTCAACCTTTTTTACTTTGCCGCCTAATTTTTGCTACAGGACCGACGAAGGAGGATGCTGCTGTAATGGTAGGAACACAACTGGGACGAACGACGAATTTCGTTGAGTACGACGAATTCGTTGGTAAAAATTCGCTCTATAAATTCGTCGTATGAAACACAATAACGACGAATAAATTAAAATAATGAACAAAAGAAATGTAAATTTTGTTAAAAATCTTTGTAATCCTCTGATGCCAAATTCTTTAAACATTTAATAATTACCCCGGTGGTGTCCATTTTTTCCTGAACAAATGCCTTTTTGTAATTATTTTCTGAAAATTTTTTCTGTAAATAAATTAATTTTTTTCATTTAACAGCTGGTGGGGTGACCATATGAAAAAGTAGGAAATAGGAAGAAAGAATATATTATTAAAAAATGTTCAAAATTAATAAAAAGTCGTCCGAATGATAAATTTTTGTGAATTGGTGAATGCATTCTTAGTATATACTGAAAATTTTCCTTCTAGATGCAACAATACAATAGTGAATTATGTTTTTCCACAAAAAACCAGTTTGAGTATATGAAACCTGGGCACCTCATATTGATTTGTTCGTCGCTCGCTGACGAAGCAATTAGAAATAAGTCTATTTCAACTTTCGCTGAGTATGACGAATTTCGACCAACGCCACGATTGTGTGCATTTTCATATACAGCAGTGTGTTTTATTTTTGGCGACGAATATTCGCGACCAAAAATTCGTCGTTCGTCGCAGTTGTGTTCCTAGCATTACTCTGCTTTTTAGTACATGATCGTGTCAGTCGCTGCCAATTATGTTCAGTGACCAGTAACTATGCCTTCATCACTGAAACAGGTTGGCAACAAGTAACACAAGCATGCACTAATGCTGATCAGAAGAATTCAACGCGGGGTTGAACTCAGGACCCTCCGCTTCATAGTCTCGTGTTCTACTACTTCAGCCAACAGCACCCTCAGTGATAAAATCTAAGACGATCTTGCCATGTCCGTCTGTCCGTCCGTTCGTCTGTGGAAATCGCGATTCAGTCCAAACGAAAAGAGTCAGATCCTTGAAACTTGGTATAAGTACATATATCTTGAAGGATAGCGCAGGTCAAGTTCGTAAATGGGCTGAATCAGGGCATAGGGAAAAAACTTCCCCTAAGAAGAATTAACCAATCCCCTTTAGTGGGCTTTGAAGTTACATATTCTATGAAAAAATAGTGTTAATATTTAACAAATTGTGTTCCTTAAGCCTAAACTCCTTAAAAAATTAAACTGTTAAGATTTTATGATGTAAGATGTTCTATGGTCTTCCCCTACGATAACCCTCCAAGAACCTTTGTCACCTAAGTGATCCTATCAAAAAGAACTTTTTATCTAAACTTAACTAACCCGAAAATATAGTTTTTAAGTTTTTGGGTCGGATGTCTTCCCACGTCTTTTCCCGGAATGACCCCATATAGAGTTTCAAAATTGGGCACAGAAATGTCTTAAAGGAACTCTGACCGACCCAGCAGGTGAAACATTTTTAGCTTATCTCAGTCCCTTTTTGTACGTTGATTTAAAATATTAATACGCAAGCTTTTATGCTGACGGAAAGGTGTCTCAATTATGCTCCTCCCAAACACATTGGAAACGATAAATACATTTGTTTCTTGTTTACTAAAGCCAAATACCATATTTATTTTTTATTTACTAAATATTTGGAGTTTCAAAACGGGATCTCAGAGAACCTACTTGAATGCTTGTGAGTTACATGCAGCCACGTATACCAAATATTTGGAGGGTATTTAAGATTCGACCCGGTCGAATATAACCTTTTTACTTGTTTATGTGTATTTTGGAATTCGATATCGAAACATATATGAAGTTTTAAATTGTTAATTGATCTAAAAATATATGGTCATTAAGCTACTTGCACATTTGTCAAATATTTAATGCAATAAGCGTAAGCACTTTTTTGATAATTGTTTCTTTTTAATTTTTATTTGTATGCTGGACCAATGAAAACAAAAAAGACAACATTGATTTTGTATTGAAGTTTTTATTTAAAAATGTTTTCTAAAAATATAAAAAATTAAAACTGAAATTATTGGTTATACCTATTTCGTTAAATATTTGTTAAATGTGAAAGTACTCGTACCTTTAGTGTAATTAATTTTATATGAATTTCATTAAAACTGATTGCTAAATTCGTCCTTTAAATTGTTTTTGAAGAATATGGCGAACTGATTTCATTTTAGTTCTTATATGCACAACCTTTGCTCTTCTTTACTGATACTGTGTTACATAAGCGTGTTCCTTGGGACACTAATGTCCTTCCGAAATTATCACGAAGTATACAAAATTTATTGACGATTTTCCACATATCGTGCTTCCGGAGTTATGACATCGTATGTGTAGAGAAATTTTGCTTGTCCTTCATTTAAAACTTCGGTTTGGCCAAAAGCTGAGGTAGCGAACAAACAAGTTGTTCAACAACTTGGAGCTAATTCCATGGCCAAATTCCTCTGTATGAAGTCTGACACCTTCACGGCGGATTTGTCATACTTTTGAGCTAAGAGTGCTGGTTGATCCTTAAATTTGACAGACACTCCAAAATAATATGGCCGTCATAAGTGCAAAAATGTCTTTAATTTCTTTCTAAAAAAAAACTGAATTAATCTAAATTATTTAATCTAAAATTATTTAAACCATATTTCACTTTTAATTGTTGTAAAATATCAACGCCGATTGCAACACCCTATTTGCAATAGCTGCGACTTTATAACAACAATGAAAAGTCGAAAGAAAAATAAAAGGAAAAAAAAAATATTTCGAAAAAAATACTAAAAATATTTTCAAAGCAATTTACGCTCAAGATGTGTAACAGCGTAAATTGTTCACTGAAGACATTTACTCAGTCACTGACTCACTTCATTCACTCACTTGAGCAAATTTTCTCGAATACGAAAATAAACAAAAACTTTATTTGGCCTTATTCTCCACGCTTCTTTTTTGCTCCGTTTTTACTACTGAGTGTGTCAAGTACTTTACCAAATTGCCATTTTATAGAGTTGAAGTACTAACAGATTTTCCTATTTTTATTTGCTTCCAGCTGCCTGTTTCTGAACAAGTTAGTTGTGTTTAGCAAAATTCGTTGCTAAATATTGAATAGTATGCATCTTAAAGAGGAAATGAAAATAAGACACAAGAGTGTAAATCTGTGCGCAAAAAAAACATGGAGAACATCTTAAAAATGACAATGATTTTTCAAGAAAATTATTTGCAAATGAAATTAAAAGTAAAAATAGACGCGCACATTCTAACAATGACTGTGTGTGCTACATATGGCAGTGTGTGTGCTTGCATACATAAATATTTAGTTCTTTTTCTAAGGATATTGTGCATTCTCGTACATGGATACAAATCCTTATTGCATTTCAATAGAATACATGTGATATTCTGTCAAAATATTTTATCATGATTTCTTTAAATTCTCGCACTGCTGTTGCTGCTGTCGCTGCAGCTGATGTAGAAAGTAGTCTTGACTTTTTTTTTCTTATAAATTTGAAATGATTCAATTATTTTGTAGTTTTATTGTAATTTGATTTCATGTTGTTCTTCTCCATGAGTCTGTTGGCATTTGCACGTAATATATATTTGTGTTTACTTTTTCAATTCATCAAATTCTCGCCAGTCAGCCATCATGTTCTTTCTGGCCACTGTAGTGAAGTTGTTTCTTGTCGAAATTTCCAGTAGAGTGTTTTCCTTAAATTTATTTTTGCCTTTAAAAGCATGCAACTTTCAGTTTAATATACAAAATGTGTCACATACAGGCGGCTTTCGAAAACAGTAGTTCTGCTCTGCGCTGTGTAATGCTACGAACACAACTGCGACGAACCACGACTATTTGGTCGCGAATATTCGTCGCCAAAAATAAAACACATGGAAATGCACATAATCGTGGTGTTGGTCGAAATTCGTCATACTCAGCGAAAGGTGAAATAGATTTATTTCTAATTGTTTCGCCAGCGAACGGCGAACAAATCAATATAAGGTGAGCAGCTTTCATATACTCAAACTGGCTATTTTGTGGAAAAACATAGTTCACTACTGAATTGTTGCATGTAGCACTGAAGTTTAGTATGAATGCATACTAAAAATGCATTCACCAATTTACAAAAATTTATCATTCGGACGGCGTTTTATTAATTTTGAACGCTTTTTATTATATTGTATTTCTTCCTATTTTCTACTTTTTGATATGGTCACCCCATCAGCTGTAACATGAAAAGAACAATTTATTTACAGAAAAAAAAGTTTTTCAGAAAATAATTACAGACAAGAATGATAAAATAAAGATTACGCCAACAAGCTGAAATAAAAATACTTTTCTGCGCATGATGGAACTCTGACGTCACTCAACATGTGTTCTGATTGGCTAATAAAATTCAGCTGGAGAACTATTATGTTATTGTAAAAACAGGACAGTGGGGCACATTGCGATTTTTCAAGTTAAATTTGTTTGATAATAAACAATTTTAAAAAATTATTTTATTTTCCACGTTTTTTTATTTGAAATTGTTAATTTACAGTTATTTTATATAAATATTGAACCCAATTGCTAATTATTTTTCTTTTTTCCCCAAAACAAATTTTTTTGCTTGCAATATATCAGCCATAACTTCCTTTGCGCTTCATCTCTTGGAAAACTATAAAATGACACAGCTTTTTGAAAACAAACAAAATTTTGATAACAATATTACATTTTAACACAATTATATCTCACTTGTTTCTTTGCTGTTATTTTGTTTGCAATTGCCCACTGCACATTTCATGCTTGCTCTTTTTGTTCTCTTTTCTCTTTAATTTAGGTTTTTTGTTTACAGCTTATGAGCTTTAAAAATCAAGTTTTAATAAGTTTTTTACACCATAAGTTATTTAATAATTATTTTAATATATTTATTTTTAAATGTAACACAATTTATTATAAAATATAACACAAAACTTGCACTTTCATAAATCCGATTTAATTTGCTTGTTGGAAATCTCTCTGAGTAAATTGGAAATCCCTCTGAGTAAATTGTGTGAAGAGTTGCCAAATATAACATAAAATATTAATTTTGTACGAGAAAGTGTTAGTTTTGCATATGATAAACATTTGGCAATCTCTTCGAGGGAACAAATACGTCATCAAACGGTAAATCATGCACAAGGCGTAATCTTTATTTTACCATTCTTGATTACAGAAAGGAATTTGTTCTAGAAGAAAGGGACACCACCGGGGTAATTATTAAAAGTCTAAAGAATCTCGCATCAGAAGATTGCAAAGATTTTTACAAAAGTTTCCAATTTTTTTTGCTCATTATTTTAATTTATTCGTCGTTATTGTGTTTCATGCGACGAATTTATAGAGCAAATTTAAACCAACGAGGTCGTCGTACTGAACGAAATTCGTCGTTCGTCCCAGTTGTGTTCCTACCATAAGTTGGATAATTAAAATTGATGTTGACTTTCGAATATTCATCATGTCTTTCTAAATTTAAAAAAAAAAACAAAATTTCCAACGATAAGTTTATCAAACTCAATTGAATGTAATCTAAAAATGAAAATAAATTCTACATTTAAGCAATAAATACTAAGCAAATATCAATTAATTTTTCCTCGTTTCAAATTACTTTGGGTTAACTACAACGAAGATGTTCGAAATAAAATCATATTAATTTCTGCATTAAGTTTCTTTCTTGTGATTTCATTCCTTTAAATTTGTTGAATATTTTAAATTAATTTCTGCAGCGAAACATACATATTCATTTAATATTGGCCTTTTGGCAATCTGAATTTGATTTTTTAAAAGTTTTATTATATTTAAACTTCATTTGTTCGAATTTCTTGTCAATAAGATTGTTATTTATTTTTTACGCGTTTAAGTGTTGTGTGTATATGTCGATATATCATTTCAAGGTCATACACATATGCAAGTATGGATTTGTTTGTCAAAAGCACACAAAGTAAAAATAAATTTACTAAAATGCTTAGACATGCAAACAACAATATCAAAACAAAACTCGATTTTGGTTCAAGATCTTCGTTGGAGAGCCACCATCTGACTGACTAGCAGATAGATTGACTCATTTTTTTGACAGTGTACTCGTAGTTTTGTTTTTCCATCTGCCTGCAGTACGTGATAACAGCTTGTGCATAGATTTTCTTTTATTTGAATCTGTTATGCTTCAACTTTTTGGAAAAATTCTTCACAGCCTTCATATCCATATCTTGTGCCTCAGAAATATCAAGATCTCATAGTTTATTGCCACTTTGTGATATATTTTGTTTTATGTTTTTTTATTTCTTATTTATTGCTAAAAACATGTGTTTATTTTAATCTTTGAAATTATTGAGTTTATATTTTATAAAATTTTCTTGAAATTAGAGCTAAAAACTTATATTATTTAAACGTTGGAAAACTAATTCGTTTGGTTAATTTTAAATTAAATTTTCCTGTAGGTGTCACTGTGGCTGATTAGTAGCTATGCTAGGCTATTAGTACGGAGGTCGTAGGTTCGTGACGTTTTTAAGTAGCACAATGGGACCTGCTAGGACCCAAGTGGGTTGGATTTGTTAATCAAAACTGGCATAACCCAAAGTGCCCCTTTAGAAGTTATGAAAATAGGAGTGATGCAAAAAGTTATGAATCGTGATTTAAAATGATTTTAATGAAATGTTATCTACAGTTTCATATTTCCTAAAAAAAAGTTAAAGGGCATTTGGTTCTATTAATTAATTATAAATTATATCATCACTTAGTTGATCGAGAATAGCAAGAATAGTAAATCAGAACAGACCAGAGTGTATAAAATAGCGAAAAAAGAAAAAAAATGCTCCATCTCATCTGTCTTGAGAGGACACCATGCTTTCCTTTCTACATCGAGCGCAATGCACTGCATATGTAGAGGTCCTTGAGAGCTGGGGGGTTACTCCGTAATGCGATGCGAATGAAAAACTGAACGCATTTATATGCTATTTACATTGAAATGCGAAAGCAATTCCTTTCGCATCGCATTAGAGAGTAACCCCCCTGGTCCCATTAAATGAAATTTGGAAAACGTTTAAATCGTAAAGCTATTGAAAAGTGGTTTGTTGTGCTGTTCTTGCTTTAGGCTCTTCAAGCTCAAAAGTCTGATAAGAGTTTGATAAAACACTATTACAGCAAAAATTTGATAATCCGTATAATTAATTGCAGACCATGAGACGGATTATCAAATTATCTGGATTACCGAAAAAAATTTAAAGAAAAAAAATTTAAATAAAAAAATTTAAATAAAAAAAATTTAAATAAAAAAAATTTAAATAAAAAAAATTTAAATAAGAAAAATTTAAATAAAAAAAATTTAAATAAAAAATTTAAATAAAAAAAATTTAAATAAAAAAAATTTAAATAAAAAAAATTTAAATAAATTTTGTTTGCATTAGAAATGCTTTCAAAACATATCGAATGATATATTATATTTATTAATCATTTAAATAAATAATTACATTCAAAAGGAAAAACCTGAAGTTACTTTGCATAAACACGGAACTTCACAAAAAAAAAAAAAAAAAAAAAAAAGAATGCAAAATTTCCACATAAATACGACGGTATTTTTCTATGTTTTAGGGAAAAATACCTTTTGCAGCAAAAAAAACAAGTAAAAACGTTATATTCGACCGGTTCGAATCTTAAATACCCTCCAAATATGGTGGGACAGAGTTCCTTTAAGATATCTCTGTACCCAATTTTAAATCTCATTTTTGAGAGTCATTCTGAGAAGGGCCGTGGGAGAGACGTTTCACCTCTGCAAGATCAGAGAACATCTCAGCTTCTTATAAGCTTAAGGAATAAACATTTTTCAATATTTATACTATTTAATATCGTACGTCAACGCCCACTAAAGGGGGCGTGGCCCAAAAATAATAGACTATATGGGCATTTGCTACATCGTTTCAGACTTCATCACTGATCAAGAATATATGTATCTATATACTTTATGGGGTCCAATTCTCTTTGGAGGGTATTAAAACTGTATTTTGGCGGTGTCGCTCTGGCAAGGGCTGTGGGGGAGACATTTCACCTCTGTTATGAAATTCTAAAAATAAATGTTTGTGATAATTAAATATAAAATTAAAAAATTTTTTTTTTTTTGATGGGGCCATTTGGGGGGCGGAGAGGGTAGAAGAGAGTAGTACCAGGTTATGTCTCAGCCTCGTCATTAAAGCTTCAAAATGTTATTTTTAAGGGAAACAATTTGTTAAATTTTTGCACTATTTTTGCATATAATAACGCCCACTAACGGGGGCGGGGTCCAAATTTTTTTATTTATTTTATGGCTCCAAGTTTAACGCGTTGGACCTTCTTTGGCCTAAAAATATATCATTTGCTTAACAAAATTATAAAGAAACATAAAAATCATGTTGTTTTTTAGAGGTTGGTTTAGTTCTTCTTAGGTGAACTTTTTTCCCTCTGCCCTCACTCGGCCCATTTAAGAACTTCAGCTGTGCTATCCTTTAAAAGTCACCTCTACCAAATTTCAAGGGTCTGGCTCTATTTTCTTTGGACTGTAGGTGATTTCCACAGACGGACGGGCGGACATGACTGGATCGACTTAGATTTTATCACTGATGAAGAATGTAATACTTTATGGGGTTTTAGAGGGATTTTTCGCTGCGTTACATACGGAATGACAAAGTTAATATAACCTCCAACTCTTTTTTGGAGAGTATAAAAACAACATTTGAAAAAAAGAAGTATGTCGTAGTTGTTTTTTGGACGTTCTCGAAATCTACTATTTCGAATCGGTTTCTATTCGCCACTAGATCGATCAAGCCGTTCAAAAGTTATAACTGGCTGACATAACCACTTATAGACTTTGTGACTCTGTCTTAGGAGTAGTCAAGGAAACTTCCTAGAAACTAAAATTTTTGAAAATCGAGGTAAAACCAATAATTTCTCAATATTTTTAAAAATTTAAATTTTCTTAGTGGAAAGTTATAACAAACATTGATGATATCTTATGCACACCTAGTTTTATTCAAATTTAAAATTTTTTTTTTGTTACTTCTCCCCGCTTTAAGAGCCCTATTTGCTATGAGCTAAAAATACTTTCATTTAATGAAATACTTGTTTGTTTGTTTTTTTTTTAATATGAGAAAAGGGCCTTTGTTCTTTGGAATTAACCAACTTTTTGATATATTGGCTATTTATTTATATGAATTTATCAAATAAAATACTTTACAATGTGAAAAAAAAATGATATTCGTTTATAGGGCTCTGCGCTTGCAAACAAACACACATATTTTCATATTGTTGTGTTCTCGTTAAAATCTTGTTTTTATGTGCCCATAATTGTTTTATTTTATTTTAATTGTTTCTTTTGCAGATCCTTGCTTGTATATAATGCGTTTCGCAAATAAATTGCAATTTGCTGCAAAAACACATGAAGTATCAATGACTGCATTGCGTATAGTTCAACGTATGAAAAAGGATTCCATGCATTCAGGAAGAAGGCCAACTGGTTTATGTGGTGCAGGTTAGATGTTTTTAAAAATTTACTTATATTTTATTACGAGTATTAAAGAGCTGCAGCAAAAGTTTTTGTTTTGCCTTCGGCGGGCGGTGGGATTTAATATAAATCCTATAGCATGATTGTTATTAAATAAAAAGTTGCTAATATTAAATTACTTTCTTTTAGCCCTTCTTATTGCTGCCCGCATGCACGATTACAGCCGCACCATAAGCGACATTGTGCAAATTGTGAAAATCCACGAGAGCACTTTGCGCAAAAGACTGACAGAGTTCGCGGATACTCCTTCCAGTGCCCTCACCCTAGATGAATTTATGTCGGTTGATTTGGAAGCAGAACAAGATCCTCCAGCCTTTAAAGCAGCCAGGAAAAAGGATAGAGAGCGCCTAAAAGATGTAAGTTAAGGACATTTATGAATAGCTCTCAGAATCTGACAGCATACTATAAATTGCAGGTAGTTGATTCTGAATTGACGGAACTGCAAAAGGAAATCGACTTACAGTTAGAGCACGATCTCAAACGATCACAACGTAATACTATCAAACGTCTTACAGGAAAAGACGATTTTGAAGATTCCGAGGCAGCAGAATTTATACAAGAATCTAACATGGAAGCCATAAAGGAATGTATGTCGGATAGTTCCGCTTTAGATCCAGTAGTGCCAACAACACAAAAATTGGTAATAGAAGGCCTAAAGCCAGACATTGAATCGATGTGCCGGCCTACGGCAAGTGAATTGCAAGAATTGGAACTATCGAAAAATGTAGAAGTAGCCGACGATTTGGATATTGAAGGTTTAGATGATGATGAAATCAACACATACATACTTACACACGAGGAAGCCAACCGTAAGAATATCATGTGGAAAACTTTAAATGCAGAATATTTAAAAGAACTGAAAGAGAAAGAAGAAAAACTGGCAAAAGAACGTGAAGAGGGCAAGCCGGAGAAAAAGAAACGAAAGCCGAGAAAAAGAGCAATAGGACCGTCGACTACGGCCGGTGAGGCTATTGAGAAAATGTTGCAGGAAAAGAAAATTTCCACAAAAATAAATTACGATATCTTGAGGACTCTGACAGAGGGCGGTCCTAGTACTAGTAGTACAGGAAATGTTAAAATTAAAAGTGAAATTTCTGCGGAGAAATCAGCGAACAATGAAACTGTCGTTAATCCCAAATTAGAGACAAAACTTGACTTGCCCGTTATAGTGGAAACGGAACCGATTCAAACAAAAAATAGGTAAAACAGCATTAAATAATTTCTTTGCCTTCAGTTAAACGTTTATCTTATGATTCTAGTCGAGGAAAACCGGCATATTCTATAGGTGGACCTACCGCGAAAATGCCAAAACTTGAAATGGGCTTACCAGTGGTAGAGCAGGAACTAAAACCAGATGATGTTATCATAGAAAACGGTGAGATACGCGTATTAATTAGATTTTTCTTTCTTGTGAACAATGCGTGAATCAAGAGTGATGGTGATACTAAAACGCACCAAGAAAAATTTAGCATTTAGATAACGAATAATGGCAAACGTTTGGCATATTCAATGCAATTTCAGAATTAACAAATTGAAACTGATTATTGCAAACATAAATATTTTTCAAATTAATATTATAACTTTTTCGAATAATACAGTAAAACTTCGATATAACGAATTCCAAGGGGATCCGAAAATACTTCGTTATAGCCATTGCTTCGCTATAAATATAATCAGCAAAGCCTTGATATAACGAAAGTTGAAGAAATACGAAAAAAATTCGTTATAACTATAGTTTTGCATACACATTAAGAATTCTTTCTTTTGATAACGGGACTTTACCATTTTGCTATAATTTTATTCTTACTTCGTTGTATAGAGGCTTTTGTATGAGTACTTCGCTGTATAGAAGCTTTACAAATGCGCTTGTGAATACATTTAAACTTCGCTATTTTTATAAGGGGACTTTACCATTTAGGATTTATTCTGATTTCGTTGTATTGAGGAAGTTTAAAAATATTTCGCTATATAGAGACTTTTCCTCATAATTTGTGTTATAGCTATAGTGTATTTTTGTATGAACAACTTTGCAATAAAGAGGTTTTCTCAAGGGCCTGAATAACACATACGTTATATTGAGTTTTTCGTTATAACGAAGTTCGTTATATCGAAATTTCACTGTATTTGGAGCAAAGCATAAAACTAAATAGAACAGAGAATGAAAAATTATTCCATTGATCTGGTGCTCCGAAAATTAATGGTGCTCCAAAATTACTTCTTCCAAAAAGTAAATTTTTTTAAAAAGTATTTTTGTCAAAAAGTACTTTTGTCAAAAAGTACTTTTCAAAAAAAAAAAAAATCCATTGGAAATGTTAATGAAAAGGACCTTTATTTTAAAAAGCACCTTTGTCAAAAAGTAATTTTCCAAAAAACCAGTTTACAAGGAAGTATGTACCTTTATTTAAATTTTCCAACTTTTTGCCAAGCAAATGTCAAAGAAAGACAGTTCAATTCTTGACATTTCATCATATGACAGTCAATTTACTTCCTAACCTCAAATTTCCCCACCCTGTATAACTGAGACTATTCTTTCATTTAAATTCATGTGATAATGAAGAATTTAATTTAATTTAATAAAAAATATAATAATGCTATAAAAACATGTACTCATTGAAATTATATTTTATTTAAATTGACAAAAAAAAACAGTTATACGTTAGATAGTTACACGATTGCGTATGTCATAATCTCAGTTTTAGTGTCGCTTATACAAAAAACCGAAAAAATTTACTTTTACGCGACGTTGAGGTGTACATCGTGTACGTTGTGTTTGGGAGTTTTGGTTAATATTTTTATTGTTCTGTTTTCAAACACTTAATTATTTAAGCAAATGCGGGCTAGAAAACTGTTTCCAAACTAAACCAAAACCAATCGAACTGTAATAGGGCCAAATAAAATTGAGCTCGTGCTCTTAAAATCTGCAAAATGTGTCCCCAATCAAAAAAAATTTACTTTGTTCACGAATATTATAATAATCAAAAAAGTTTAATATAACCCAAATTCTAAAATTAAAATTGTAAAGAAACTAGAGTCATGGTAAAATCACGTTTTTATGGCCATTCCTAAAAACTACGAAAATTGGAAATATCTTCCAAATTAATTAAAAATTATACAAACGTAAAAAAAATAAAAAAATAAAAAATTCATATAAAAAAATTTCGTTGATTATTAAAATCTCTTAGAATTGTGAACAAATTTCGAAATACCCTTAACGCGAAAATTATGTTCATTGCCACAGCAATTAGAGCAAAAGGAATCGAATGTGTAAAGAGTAAAGGCCATATTCATAAAATATATTTTTGACTTATAGAAGTTTTATAAAACATACGAGTATTTTCATACAAGATTTGTTCTCTAAACTCGTCATAAAAAGTAAAATTTTTTATGAATACATCATTAAAATATTGAAAATACTTTCATAACGAAAAATGGAAACTGTTGCCGTTTTGTGACCATTTATTACTGTCGTAAGAGATTTTCACTATGTGAATACATAATGAACCTGCGCATCCATGACTTTAATTTTAATTGCCAATAATATATTTTTTACAAAAAGATATATATTTATTTTTAGATGATCTGGATGAAGAAGAAGGTAATGCCGAAGATGAGATTGAGCCTGAACCAGAACCCGAAAAAGAATACTCGTCCCTTAAAGACATGCTTAATGATGGTGGCGATGAAGACGAGTACTACGGCTATGACGAAGATAATTATTAAAATTTTCCATGTAGTAATAAACGATTTTTCATGTGATTATATCTGAATTAGAAATTTGGCTATTTTTAATATTAAGTTATTTTATACTTATTTCAAAAAAATAGGTTTTCTTTATAGTATTTTATACTATAGTATATACATTTTGCTTTTACATTTAATATCATGTATCAAGTAAACTTAGCTTAAATTGTATTTATAACTGGTAAAATATTATTAAAATATTCACTGTAATCATACCTAATATTCGGCCCTGATCGTTAAATCAAGTTCATTTGAAATCGAGTGATTTTAGAAAATTAATTCCATTAATAGAAATATTTTTTCACACTTCCATTATTTATAGTCTTAAATATCATATCAGAAAGAAAAGTATCTTATATGATTCTAAGAACGTCTTTAACCTCTTCATTTATTTTGGAAATCGTACGATATCAAATTGACACGATTTACAGAACAGGGCCGATTTATTAGTTTAATATAAATTTTTGGAGCAACAGATTATTTCTCAAAAAGTAACCTTATAAATGCAAATAATATTTTCTTATTTGCGAGATGTATTTATTTATTTGCATATTTGTATCAATCGAAAATAATAACAGATCAAGTTTATTAAAGCATAAATAAAAATAACAACAGCCAGTGTCAACTTTAACAGAAGCAATTGTGATGTCACTTATACGCAGTGGCTGCCAAGCAAGTAAACAAACATAAAACCATACAATACAGGCGTCCATTCTACAAGAGCAAATATGGAAGAACGCATTCGTATCGAATGCGTCGTTATGCATGTTTAAACGAATGTAATGGCATACTACATACATGCATATATACAAAAATACGTAAGTATATATTATGTCCAATTGAGCGACAGGATGTGCGCGCCATTTTGTGGCAGTATTTATTCGTCTTGTTTATTTGTTTCAAATTGAATGTACTTTTATCAGAAATATTAAATTAATATTATGTATATAATTCTGTACTTTTATTTTTATTTTTCATTTCTCTTCATTGCAACTCTATGGATGACCAGTCACATTTTTAGTCTTTTTAATAAATAAAGTACACCATTTTAATACTTATAACTCATATGCAACGAACTAATGATATGCTGCTAATGGGAAACAATTGCTCAATTCACAACCCTTGCATTGTTTCAAATTATATTTGAAAATATAATTTCACACAAAGTTTCTCAAATTAAAAATAAATTATTTATAAAATAATTTTGTTTTGAGAGATTTTTTATGAAATTCAAATACAACTTTAAGCGATACAATAATATCTGCGAATTAAGGAAACATTTTCATTTAATATCTTATGTATACATATATTATTATAAGCATATGTTAGAATAATTTAATTTTAGTTTTCTAAGTGAGAAAGAGTAACCAAATTTAACTGGGTTGGAAAAAAAATTAGATATTTTTTGTCTGACAACATTTTTTTATTAAATTCAGTTAAGATTTATAGGCTAATTAATCTTGTATGCAAAATTCGTTGACACAATTCTCGTATGCAATTTCCTAACAAAATTTGTATTAATAATGATATCATATTCAACTAAGCCACCTAATAAGTGGTGACAAACAAAAATACACATGAGTACTGACGCTGAAAGTGAAGCGGTTTTCGAAAACAGCTGTTCTGTTCTGATGTGTAAGTTGAATAACTAAAAACTGGTGTTCACTTTCATATTTGTGCCAATGGAATATTTATCATGTTTTTCTGAATTTAAAACCAAAATTTCGAACAAGCAGCCTATAAATCTTAATTGAATTTAATATAACAATATGAATGTTCGTTAAAAAAAATATACTATGTACATAAAAATTTTTTATATTTAGTGTTATGTATAATTGAAACTGTTTTTGTTGCAATATTACAAGGGCAAAAGCTAGCACACGAAATCATCAAATTTGCTGATACAATATTAAATCAATTTTCAAAGTAATTATTCTATTTTCAGTTTGCAATTATTTAAAATAGAGGTTCTTGGAATTCATATTCATAATTCGATCAAATACGCTAAGTAGACAAAATATAAAATAGTTACATGTTAGATAGTGAAATATATAGCACTTGTAAAATTGCAGTAGGGCTTGCATATGTTGTATGAATATTCTTTTTCCATGCCAACGTCGTCTTGACATTAAATATGGCAGATTTGTTGATTGTATTTGTTCGTATGTATGGATTTTCTTAATGATTACTGTTAAAGATTTCATTGTATATTAATTTTCATAATAATACCTAAAGTAATAAATGATTTTTTGATACGAAGACATTTTCATGTGGATATAAAACAGAACAGAAAAAGAATTAAATAGTTAATTTTATTCATAGGCATATTAAAGGATAATTAATTATTTGATTATGCAAATCTTTGTAACCGTGTTTTCAAAATGAAAAAAATTTTATATGCACTTGCATACGTCAATGATATTGGAAGCACTTTTTTTTTTTATTTTAATGTTGGCAGCACTGTTTGTTTTTGAAAAGGTTGTCTTCTATAATATAATATATTATGTAGTACTTAGGAAATTCATATATCAATATAAAATATTCATATGCATACATAAAAATATTTTTTACACAGTGAAATAAGTTATTTATTTCAAATATTTTTTATATATCAGATACATCCCAACTTTTTCTTCAATGCATTTATTGCATTCTCATCTCTTTCATTTTTATCACTATCTACTTCTGCTTGCGTTTGTTTACATACTCTTATAATTGTTCATTCATATGATAATAACTGTTGGAATTTTTTTATATTTTAACAATTGAATGAATGGCTTGGGATCAAAATATTTTCATGCAATAAGCCTGCAATTCTCTTGAAGTTGTAATCGGTTTTAATATTTTATATAAATATACATACATACATATGTACATATATGTACATACGTACGTATGTATGTATGTATATAATAATACATACTTTAGTTAAAGTATTTTTCAATATAATATGGCTTTAAGTAGTGTTATTTGGCTTACACCGAATATAATTAAAAAACGATATATTTATATACATACATATATATAATTAAGTTCATATCAAGTTGGGGAAAAATATCCAAAACCAAAGAGCATTTTTTTCAGTTATTGAGAATATAATAATACAAGTAGTTGATGGTAATTTCCCTGTTAATTTCAATTAATTTTGCTTGAATTAATAATAATTGCAATTATTTTTAAGCATAAGAAAAATGCTATAGTGATAATGAAAAAATAAAACCTTTAAAGCAAGAATTTTTGCGTTTTCGTTTTAAAAATGATGCATTTTAACCCCGGTATTCATAAAATTTAAAATGATTTTGAAATGTACTATTTTAATAAAATTTTTTCATACAACATTTTCTTAAAACAGATTTCAAATACGTTTTATTTTTGTTGAATATGGTGGTAAATGTATATATTTCAAAAACGAATATTTCTTATAATATTAATATGTACTCGTATATAACATTATTATTTTAATAACAAAATGTTTTGAAATAAAAAAATTTTAGTTTTTAATTTAAAAATAGTAGTTTCTAAAATTTTTAAAAATTAAATTAAATGAGAAAAGACATTATTATTATTATAATCATTAAACAAATTATTATTATTGTTATCATTGAAAAACTTATTATTATTATTATTATTATTACTTTTGTTATTATTATTATTATTATTATTATTATTACTTTTGTTATTATTACTTTTGTTATTATTATTATTACTTTTGTTATTATTATTATTATTATTGTTATTATTATTATTATTATTATTATTATTATTATTATTATTATTATTATTATTATTATTATTATTTTTGTTATTATTATTATTACTTTTATTATTATTATTATTATTATTATTATTATTATTGAAATTGAAGGAAAAACTGAGCATTAAAAAAACGTGTGTATTTATTTCAAAAAGAAAATTTTTTAAGCATTTTAAAAACAAAAAAATTTTAGGTTATAATATTTAAATACGTAATTGTATTTTTAAAAATCTTAAATATTTCTATTCAATTTATATCTAAATATATCGAAGTGACAAATGCGATATGCGAAACAAGTGAATTACATCTCTATTTTAAAATCATGTATAAAATAACAATTATTAATTATTTCTTTTTTAGCTTAAAAATTAACATTTTTAATTTGAGGATGTTAAATATTGTATTAAGGCTGTTATCTCTACAACCAAAATACGAAATTCCTTTAGATCTTTAATGAGAAAGAATATGTTGAAAATAACAGATAACAAGTTATTCTATTTCGGAAATGTTTGGTATTTCTTGGTCGTACGAGTATATGCAATGAGTAATAATAATAATAAATATATTGTTATTTTTCTAATGGGTTTACTGCCTGATTCAGGATATTGCAAAAAAATTTCGTTAATATAATTTACTTTAAAAATAAAAACATGTATTTTCCCAGCTTTTAAATTTAAATTATACGCATGAAATTTTCCAAAAGTGGCAGAGCAATTTGTAAGTATGTACTCATATAATCTTAAATATTTTACACTTTGATATCTAATTTTTATATTAGTTTATTTTTCACAACAAACACGCATAATTTAACAAATTAATTAATAATTTTGTTATCACACCTTAAACTGAAGAATTACGAATAACTCTATAGGACAAATGTTTTGGCTGGCAGTACTCTTAAGTTAAATTAACATTCTAAAGCATAGTTTATGGCTGATCGAACGACTTACACAGTCGAAGTTAACTTATGCATGAAAACAATGATTTCTGCCATTTTGTTAGTGCAGCTTCAACAGTCGAACAGGTTAGACGCGAGTGCTTGCGGTAAGTGTCCGTAAAGTTTTATTAAATGGTGAAATAGTGCAAAAAGTTGTCATTTTGTTTATTAAACTAAATAATATTAATAAAAAGTGTATAAAAATGGTGTTAATAATATATATGGAAGATGTTACAATAGTAATGGCAAAATGCCATGCATCTGCAATGGTGGAGGTGTCAAGGTAAGTTCTTTTACATACAATTTCTTGGGCATAGTGTAATATAAATATATGTAAATATGTGTTTAACGGTAAATTAATGATGAATTGCGATGTTTTTCGCTTTATTTTTATATAATAATTGATTTTCATTATGAATATTCAGATTCTATTTGTAAAAATGTTGGCTGCAGCCGAGAAAATAAATTAATATCATTGTTTACATGCAGAAAAGGTTGCCACAGGTTTCTTAATTGTTTAGTTTTGGGGATGTATCAGTTATCCTTAAATCATAATTAGCAAAGTTATGTGTGCAAGTGGCGTATGCTATTATTTTAATGTTTCGCAAAATGGTTTGGGTTTGAATTATTATAACAGTATTGGAATATATTTAGATTGAACTACATACTTTATTTTATATTATGGAAATATAGTGTGGTTTTTTGTTTAACTATGTATGCAATGTATTGTGTCGGATTTACGAAAAGGAGAAAATATATGAAAAGAGAATTTGTAGCAGCCATTTTATTTACTATTTTACCTCGAATTTTCGCTACAACTTAGATAAAGGATTGAACTGAAATGCGCTCTTTAGTGGGTCCTGAGTTCGAAATATTGTGTTGAATTCTTCTGATCTGCATTTGTGCGTGGTTGTGTTAGTTGTTGCCAGCCTGTTTCAATGATGAAGGCATAGTCACTGGTCACTGAACATAATTGGCAGCGACTGACACTATCATGTACTAAAAGCAGAGTAACAGCACCCACCTCCGTCGGTCCTGTAGCAAAAATTAGCCTAGCCGGCGAAGTAAAAAAGGTTGAAATAGCTACAAAAAACTGTCTATCTTCTCATAGTTCCTAATCTATCCCCTCAATACTATCCCCTTTCAGTTCCGGCGCAATGCATTGCATATATAGGGGTCATCCCCTGAGTGGTGGTCCAAAATAAAAAAATGATAGTGGCAATAGCTGTTGTATGCCTAGTGTCATGTCTTCCTCATTTAAACAAGGCGACAACCATTGATGCAACCATATACCAATGCAGATCAAAAATATTCATGACTGCGTGCAGGACTGAATCCGCGACATTAGACTTCGTATTTTATGCAGTAACTACCCTAGCCTGGATCACAGTTTTGAAACTCCACTTTCAGAAAAGATGAATTATAAAAATATTTTCTAAAATCTACAAGAAAAGTTACTTCTGGGTGACAAGCTGGTCCAGTTTGGCATTTCGACGGTTGAAGAAATTTATGTAACTAAATTTGGTATATTTACATACAGACACGATGAGCCAGGGCTTTTAAGAACTAATATCAGTTATCCTAAAAGGACGATGTGTTCAAACGGCGCATACAACATAGTCAATATAACTAACTGGTAAAATGTACATACATACAGATATTGTTAATGGATACATTACAATTGCTATCATATTTAAAATAAACTACTTCATATGGAATTGCATACTGATATGCTAATATTTCTTTAAAAAGAGGTATAATGTACGCTTAAAATGTATATTTAAGTGTCTATAGAAAATGACGTCTTTTTAAAAATGGGAAACTGGAAAAAAATGTGTTAAAAGTGTCCTAGAAAACGTGGCAATACATTTAAATTAAGAATTATGATTATGAGTTACTCTGTAGGAGAAATATTTGTGCTGGCAGTAGTCTCTAATTAAAATAGCACCATAAAGCATATCTTAAGGCTGATCGGACGACATACTAAAGACAGCTTATGAATGAAAACACTGATTTTATTTGTTTTGTTAGTCCATCTCCAACAGTCGAACAGGTTGCACGCGAGTGCTTGCGGTAAGTGTCCGTAAAGTTTTATTAAATTGTGAAATAGTGAAAAAGTTTTCAATGTTTATTAAAATAAATCATATTAATAAAAAAATTGTAAAATAGTGTATAAAAATTGTGTTAATAATATATATGGAAGATGTTACAAAAGGAATGGCAAAATGCAATGCATCTAAAATGGTGGCGGTGTCCAAGTAAGTTGTTGTTATACACATGATTTTTGGGTATAGTGTCATATAAATGTATGTAAATATGTGATTAACGGTAAATTAATGATGAATTGCGATGTTTTGCGCTTTATATTAATATAATAATTGATTTTTATTACAAATATTCTTGTTCTATTTGTAAAAATGTTGACTGCCGCCGAGAAAATAAATTAATATTATTGTTTACATGAAAAAGGGGCTGCCACGTCATCGTAATTGTTTAGTTTTGGGGATGCATAATTTATCCTTAAATCATAATTACCGAATGTTATGTATTTTGCTATATTTGTGTATACGTATATATTTATATATATATATATATATATATATATATAGATATATATATATATATATATATATATATATATATATATATATATACATACATATACACATGCATGTATATATATATATATATATATATATATATATATATATACATACATACATATACACATACATGTACATATATATATATATATATATATATATATATATATATTTATATATATAAATATATATACATAGAGAAGTATATTTATATATATATATATATATATATATATATATATATATATATATATAAATATATATATTTATATATATAAATATATATACATAGAGAAGTATATTTATATATATATATATATATATATATATATATATATATATAAATATATATATATATATATATATAAATATATATATATATATATATATATATATATATATTTATATATATAAATATATATACATAGAGAAGTATATTTATATATATATATATATATATATATATATATATATATATATATATCGTTACCTTAATATAAGAAGGCCCCAACTCATCAAAAACACTTTTTACAGGAGAAGGAAAAAACTTAATAAGAGCTGAAATAATATAGCTACACAAACGTTGTCAAAAAACTTCTTTATTTAAATTAAACGAGGAATTCAGATTGAAATACATATGTATATATTTGTAATTTTTATGGATGTTATATGAGTTAGGGCTTTTTGTATTCGTATTTTATGAAAGAAATAGTGAGATAGGGCTTTTTGAAAAGAATAATTTAACTCAAAATTGTATTTAAATTCATGGTTTTAAAACAAATTAAAAAAGGCAAAATACATTAAATTGTAAAAATTAGATAATTGTAGATAGTATTTAGATTTGATATGGTAAATTATCATAAAAGTAATGACAGTCTATGGGCAGATACTGCTTAAGATCTTGTAAGTGATCCCACTTCTTTTTCGATATTGCTATTTTTTTGGCGTAAAGTTGACCAGGTGTGATGGTTCTGGTAATGGACTTTTTCCTTTGCGGTAGAGGCTCATATTCGGCACTTATATCGGTTTTGTAATAAATATACCCCAAGTCATCGTATGATAGGGCTCGGATCATGTTTACAGTATGGTCTCCAATGCTTCTTCCTGTAATGAA